>JAYMFT010174875.1:0-26137 GCA_038088735.1 Panulirus argus
ATATATACCCTAGCCTGAGCCAGGTACCCATTTTATCGACCAACCCCTAGGGGTGGATGAACAGCTGGGTTAACTGTATAGATAGATCTAGCCTCCATTTTCTATAGCATATGTGTCAGCTTTAGGGCCCAGCATCCACCTGTAAGGCTTGAAACCTTTAAGTTGTCCGTCATTTAAACTCATTTAAACATGTTAAACAGAGAGGGCCAATTTCCTTCCTCCTTTATTATCATTTCTTTCCCTCCTTTGCTATCACGTAAACCTTTCGTTAAAAGAAAAAAAAAACCGTCAGCTGTGTTTGAGATATCCTTAGATCTGTTCCATTGCACCTGTCAATCCCATCGTCTCTCTCTCTCTCTCTTCCAGCCCCAGCATTATTTCCTGTTCCCTGTTCTCTATAATAGTGTCCTGTTGAAGGTGTTTCCTCAACTTGATTAGTTTTCGGGTTGCTTAGAGAATACCCTCTTGACCTTCCTCGCTGACCAGTACTAATAGATTTTCTCTGTTTTCGCTCACTTAATCATTTTACATTTATACTCATATTCTTTCACTTCTTTTACGTCAATTCCCTGGTTTCTTCATGTTTATTCTTTAACTTCTGATCCTGTTTTTTCCAGTCATGTATTCATCATTCCTAAATTTATCCACCAATATCTTACTTTTATCTAAATCATGTTTCTCCGTTGCTGGCCGTAGCTCCTCCACCCTTCAGGTACACCAGCTGTTTCACTCTTCAAGTCTTCTCTAGTCCTTTCTCTTCCACTTGTAAAGCCCTACCACCCCACGTCCTCCAGCTTAGCTTCAAGCTGACCCAGTGACAGTTTCATGTTCATCATTTCCTCTTGTTTAACTCCTACTGCTCGAACGCTATGCTAGTTCATATCCCAGTGCCGTATGCTCGAACTGAAGCCTAGCTTGATTTACCGTTGTTTAACTCCTGTTGCTCGTATGCTGGCTTTGCCCTCCATTCCGTTTGTTCATACTCTAGCTTAGCCATATTTCTCCTTGCCTAACTCCGTTTGTTCGTACACTAGCCTAGCAAGAAGGTAGCCTAGCAAGGAACGATAGCAATCCTTTCTGCTTCAGCTTTCAGTTTAAAAGCTGTTTCTGCTCGCTAAGGAAAAAAAAAGCTCTCAGTCCAATATTGTCCTTCCAGAGAATCTTCAGTGTGTTCACAGCCAAGCTCATATACCGTTCCCAGAATAATATGATTTAACCCTCCCAAAATTGAATAAACTCAAGCCGATGTTTTTGCCAAGCGGCTCAGTTGCCCAACTGCAGTTTTGGAGAAAAAAAATATGTTCTTGATATTATACACATTTGATCATCGTCTCTTTTTTGTATATAGAGTTATCACCATTAACCCCATTTGTTCTCTACATCTTTGCTGAGGACTGTCCGAGAACGACCAGGAAAAGGCAGCGATACGAAATAACTGGCATCTCTCATCAGTATCATGTCTGCCTCGCGTCCAATGTTCTCGCTCTTTGCACCTGGATCTGCCTCAGTGAGAGAGAGTGTGTGCTAGGGAGGCCGGGCCAGGACGACCGCTGCTGAGGATCCTTCGGCAGTATATTAGTTAGCGGCCCAACTTCCCTCTCCCGTATCGTTAATGACACTCACTCGGCCCGTCAGCTCCTGACGTGTAATTATTGCTTACCTCCTCCGACGCGGGCAGGACTGGCCAGTTCCCGAGGACAACCCCCCCCCCCCAACACACACACACACACACACACACACACACCTCGTAACGTGACGTCGCGCCTCTCTCGCACCTCGTAACGTGACGCCGTGCCTCACACTCCGTGACGCGACGCCGCGCCTCTCTCACACCTCGTGACGCGACGCCTCTCCTCTCTCACACCCCGTGACGTGACGTCGCTCCCCTTACACACTCCGTGACGCGACGCAGCACCCCTCCCACAACCTGTGACGTTACTTCGCACCCCTCCTACACCCTGTGACGCCTCACACTGCGCCACTTACAGAACCTACGGCGCCCTCCCCCTCACCCCCACACGGTGCGCCTCTCCCACACCTTGTAACGCCCCATACTGCGCCCTACACTACGCCTCTTGTGTGGGGGAGTGGCTGAGGCTTAAGACGATGGTCTAGTGTCAAGGAGGAGTGAGGCGATGGGAAGCTTCCGGGCTCACATAACAAACACTGCATCCTCCTCCTCCTCCTGCCCCTCCTCCTCTTCCTCCTCCTCTCTCTCTCGCCCCCTCCAAACATCCCCAACCCCCCCCCAGCACCTCTCCTTCCCTCATCTAACCCTCGTCTTGCCCCCTCTTTTTTTCATAGTTTCCTGTGATCTCTTCTTTTTCTTCGTTCTTCATGTTTGATGCCTCGAGTTTCTGACGCCTTCCTCCTCATGAGGTTTTCCAACCCCCAGGACTTCTTTTCTTTTCACGGCGAGGTTATTTCGGGGAGGGGAAAGACTGGCTCGGGTCACGGAAGGAGGTGTAGTGGAGGAACAGAAGACAGCTGTGCAGGGTGAGGATGTATGGTGGAGGTTTACTGCTGTGTGTGAGTAACTTCTTGACTGCTGCTTTCTGGCGCCTTGTTCATATATCCCCGGTAGTCTGGTATAAAGTAAGGCGTGTGTGTAGTGATTCTGTGTGTTACTTTATACCGTAGGAATATGCGATGGTGCGGGTTAGTTTAAAAACAAGTAGGTAAGCTAGGGCGAGAGATGTTCATTGTGTGTGGTGATGGATGACTGGTGTTCCTTTCAGAGCTTGGAGGCACCGTGAGAAGCACGTGTGTGTTCTTGTTTGTGTTGCTGTTTATTCGTTGAATATACGTGTAGTTTGTGTCTTGGATTTCTTCTAGTTTGTGCTTTTTTATCTACTTTTTTGTGTTGCTTTTCTTAGATGTGTTCTTGTTAGTGTTTTGGTAGATCGTAGATGTTGATCTTCAGCTTTCTCAAGTGCGTGACTCTTCCTTAATAACGAATCACAGAGACCTGTTCCCTATCCTGCGGCACCCCCTAGTTCTTCCTCGACATGTCTCTGCACCGGAGCTCATTCGCTTGGACTACTGCAGCAGAGCCGGCAGGAAGGGCGTCTGTCAAACATTTCCCGGTTCCTGAACTGCATTAAAAGCGTGGGGTTACGGCCCGGAGCTTGAGCTTAGTCCTTAGCTCATTAAGGAAGGTGACGGGCACACCATTCTATTTTTTCGTTCATCGCTACCTTTACAGACTGTGCGTCCAGGCACATTTTGGGCGTCCTTGGGGGCAGATGGGGGTAGAGGAGGGTAACGGGTTTCGTAAAGGGAACCTCAAGTCCAGTACTCCCTCAGTGTACCAGACCGAAGTACCAGTTGTCTCAGGCACCATCCTGCCAACTCACCAGAGGGCTGCTGGACTTTGTGCCCTCGCAAGAGATAACGTAGGTACATAAGAGCGTGACGAGCCTGATGAACTAAGTTGGGTGGGTCTTGTTACCTTTTTTGAGGCCCACCAGCGGACGGTGGATATCCCACCAAGGAACTAGTTGCTGTATGAAGAAGAGAAGCTTCTCTAACTGCTTGAAAATCCCAACAAAGTGTCCCAGCAGCTTAGAAATCTCCACAAAAGTGCTCAGTGATAAGTTCAGAGAGTAACGCATGGGTTATTTAGTTTATCTTATGTGCTTGTGCTGTGTGTCTTTGCTTGGCAGGCTGAGAAAGCCAGTGTTCTTCAGTCCTTCCCCTCATCTCTTATTTTCTGTCACTGATATCTTCTGAAAGTTGATTTTCAATTTTCTGTCGTGTTTGGTGGCCTTTTAAATATAAGTATATTCTTTTATGCGTATTTCCATCCCTAAATTTACTTATATGCCACAACCGTGGTCTGTACTTATACTACTACTACTACTGTTTACTGACAGGAAATTACATTGTTTAATAAGGTGACAGATCGCTGAGGATTGTACCAGGATTCTTATATTCCTAGGGACACTGTCAGTCAATAACGGTACACCCTCACATCATTACCCCTGGACAATATTTGGCGTCCGTGCAGGTACAATTGCTTACCATAATCATTACACTCAAGTTTTCCCCGTGATAATTTTCTGACAATATTTGGCTCCCAGAAAGAGACTGCCAGCTCTGTAGTTTCAATCCCATCCTCTTCACAGACTCCCACAAAACACGCATACTGTTGCTTCACTGACTGCTCCTGTCATGTCGGTTACAGTCCCTGTGCCGTCCCCTCTATTGTTCGAGGTTTTGAAACTCGGATTCGTTGAACAGTGTAATTAAGAGGCTATATCTTACAGTGAATCACTCCGGTTATGACTATCGTCACTATGTCCCTGGCTGAATATTGGCAGGAGCATTTGGGCTTCGGGCTTACAGATGGTGTTTGATACAGTACTGTACATTTAAGGTATGATAGGGGAACAGGACGCCTAGGCGACTGAGCGACCTGGTTTTTTATACAAGTACCAGCCCGGGATAGGAACAGGATAAGGATTCCTCCGGGCACGAGAGGGGGAATCCTTTACACTTGAGCCGCCCACCAACGTGCTCTTGAGTTCGCTCAAGTGCAGCAGCCACAAGATCAGCCTCCAACAACCCAGCCTCCTCGCACCTGTAATGATGTACCAGCACCTAAGTACCTTAAACTCCGGCCGCATAATGAGACCAAAGACTCTGGGGTCTTCATTAGTCTCTTGAGGACGTGACGCAGGTTACAAACTCAGCGACCAGGTCATAATGTTGCCTTCGCTGCTTTGTATAAGTCTATTCAGTATCCCAAGGTAATGAAGGAGGAGCTCTTGGAGGCCCTCGGCCTGACGACAAAGAATGCCATGACCCAGCACTTTAAAGGTTACCTTCAAGAAAACGAAGCGATATCTAATTCGGTTTGCCATCGCAAGGTATTTATGCTAAGACTAAATGCCTTCAAAAGTCGTTTAGACAAATACTTTATAAATTCAGGTATACTCAGAAAAACTCCAGAAATAAACTGTATAAACGACGTCGATAACGGGAACAGTAGAAGGTTAATGTGCAGCAGCGGAGAGTCGATGATAGCTTTAAAAATTGCTGAGCGGAATTACATTTTCTTGTTAAGTTAAAATTTCTTTTTTCTTTTTTAACAGACAACCCAGTCGTGGGCCAATAGACCTCCTGTTATCTGTCTTTCTCATGTAAACATGTAAACTCATGATACTAGGTAAGGAAGACAGAAGTGCCTGGTAATAAAGGAGTGTTTAACCGACCTGATCGTTAGGTTCCAGTCTCAGAAATCCTGTCTAGAGCTGCTGCCCACGTATTTTAAAGACACATGTCCTTCCCCGCACCAGGGATGGACAAAGCCGACACCTAACCTGAAGCGTACAGCTATCCAAGAAGGAATCAAGTAGTACACAACCAACTGCCATTTCTACCTTAGAAAAGTTTGGGAGACCCGGTGAACTCAAGTCACTTCGCCCGAGCCAACACACAGGCAGCCATCCCGGGGGTATCCACACAGCTTAACGAACCAACAGCTGTTAATCCCAAGGTACGCTGTAAATCTCACTACACCTAGTTACACTCTGATACCCAGTGTTTCTTGCAGAATGCATTTGGGAAGAAAAGAATGTTGGAATAGCCTTCCAAACGCCAGCTTATCTTGAGAGTGAGTCAAGAAACACAGACGGACATGGTCATGGCGTTGCCAAATTATCGTTTTCTGTTGATGTACACAACCTCCCTCCACCTCAGTGTGCCCGAATACACGACAGCTAACACACGCGCCGTTGCACAACCACCACAGTCTCTGGTGTCCCGTGGCCCACAGACATTGAAAGAACTCACCCAGGCTGAGTAATTCTCAGGAAACAACGCCTCACTGATCCACAGTATCGCCTCGTCCTGTGTTACAGCTTCAGCATAGAGTTGGGCCCGTTCCCCGCAGCGGAAGAATGGGGTCTAAGCGTCATCATGCGTTCTCTCCCTGCAGCAACGGACCACGGCCCTGCCTCACCATTGGCTTCAGCATCGTAGTTCCACGGCAAAGCCTCAACTCCTGCTGGATCATCGCTAATACTACGGATTCGCTTCACGCCTTGCTGTAACTACACGAGAGTAAAGCACCGCACCTTCCCCTGTTTCCGTCATAGCACCAGAGACTACTTCCTCCTCAGCAGCACTGAAAGATACCCCCATAATATCCTCCCCTGCAGTGAAACAGCGGAAGCAACGCATCACCACCAAACTTTGGCCACTGCCACGCTCCAGTCCCCTACAGCAACACAGCGGGACTCCACACTATACCCCTCGTCTACCCCGCAACAGCAACTTTACAGCCAAGATGCTAAACTGCGCAAGAAGAGAAGAAGTAAACGAAACAAGCTGTTCCACACGAACACGCTTAGGGACTGGCGAGCGTCCAACACGGCCGTGACCCATACATTAAGTATCATGTCCCTCAACAATGGCAGAACCTATACATTATCATGTCCTTCAGCATGATTATATGATATACAATATCATACCCACCTCGACACAAGTATAACCCATATATCACTATGCCCTTCAACACGGGCATAACCCATATATTACGCCCAGCCTGTCAAAACAGCTGCAGTGTCTCCAGTATATTATGAATTATGTCGCTCTCCAGCAACTCGACTGAGCCGCAAAGCCACCTTCCAGCCCGCAGCCTCGAACTACTGGAAACTGAGGCAGTTTGTCAGCATGACCCCGGTGTGTGTAGATGCACATGCCTCGCTCCAGGACACCATGATTATTAGTCCTGTTGCCGTGATTGTAGACAAGTAGTGAGGTGAGGAAGCTTTACGCCATGCACAGTACTCACTCGTTGGTGGAAGTAGACATAATTAAAAGTCTTTTGTTAAGGATCAATGACTAATGCAGGACCTACTCCATAAAAAACGGAGATACCCGTTCCAGGATAAGCCAGACTTAGCCACACTGGAACGTCTTCAGACGTGCCTGTCACACAAGAGTCGACGTCATCATAATGCTGTCGTATCGTGACAGCGAAATGAGTACTGAGTCCGTCTGTGTGGCAATATAGGCGTTCTCAACACCGTGTCGTTGCGTTCAAACCCAGCAAGTGTGGCATTGCATAGTATTTGGTCGAGTTCCTAGGTCAAAGTGTAAGTGGTGGCCTTTGCCGTTGTCATTTTGATAAGAGCAAGAGAATCCAACAATCCTCTTAGCCTACTACAAACAAACAATTCATATTACTCTATGTCTTTTTATCCTTGAATTTTGCCCGTATTCTGAAACGGTGACCTGCATTCACAATACTTCTCTTAGCTGAGAGGTAGACACGGTTTTGATAAAGTTAAGGAGTTGAGGGTTGCACCGGATGACGTATGTTTCTGGGATTACCAATCACTAAAAAAATATGATACACCCTCGGATCACTTTCCCGTTGACAATTCCTGGTTACTAAGAGCCGACCATTTGCTTAATATCACAATGATATCTACTGTGATGTAACGGTGGGAGGCTGTGCAGTAGCATCTCTTTATAGGTGGGTAGATAGGGACTGTGGAGGGGCTTGGTATGGGGAGGCCCGGCTGGTGGATGGGAACTAGGGAGGAGCTCAGTAAGGGGAGAAGAACCATGGATGTAAAAACACATGATTGTTTCCCCTGAAGGCGCCAGAATGTGTATAGCTTGTCAGGGCTGCTCTTCCTTTAGCTTTTGTTGACAGAGGAGGGTGTTCCACGTACCTTAAGACCATATAAATTCTGATTTGTGTAAAAACAGACTGATATAAACGCCAGAGTTTATAATTTCATCCTTGCCAATGTATACAGATTTGAATGAAACAAATAAACCTTTGAGATGTTTTTCCATTCTGGTTTCATACGCTCAGAACATCAAACGAACAACACATTGTTTATTGAAGCCCGAAGCGGAGCCAAGGGAATCTCTCGAATGCAGTGAGCTGTGTTGTTTTCAGTTCGCCCACATTTTCAGGTGTGTTGCAGTGCATCTTGTTGAGTTAACCCCACAACCACAGGAAGACATGACGCGCTAGTGAATCGGTGGTGACCATGAAATGTCACCCCATCGAAAAAAGATCCACTTGTTGGGGGTATTCTTGCCTGAGGAAGGTCACGGCGTTAGATGCAGCATAGCTGGTCTCTCCACTGTACTGAGGCCATAAATCGTCAGTAGGAGCACCTTGTCCTTACACTTCGGGAGTGAAAAGGGTTTCCAGCGTGTGCAAATAAGGACGTGAGATAACCATCCCAGGAACACACTCTCTGCCAGTAAAGTAAGGACCAGCAACGCCCCGAGTTGACGCTACACACCAGGTGGCCACGCTAAGGAGACGATAGCTTCTTAGGAAGTTGCTGAGGATATTCCTGTCCAAAACCTGCAGTTTCGTCCACTGTCAAATCCAGTTAAGTGACAGTGTTGCTTTGCCAATCATGAGGACAATGAAGGTGCAGGCAAGACTCCAATCTGGCCCTTGCGTCTTCATCTTCTAGGCACTACAAGATGCGCACTTTATAGGAGAACAAATCTGAAGTCTTCATTGAGTCTATGGGGACCAGATTTCGGAGGTATACTAGTTTGTCCAGACAGACGAGGAACAGATTTCCTCGGGCGACGCTTAATTGTTGCACTTACGGCTCTGGTGTTGGCAGTGATGGCGCTCTCATGGCTTCCGTAAAGCCATAGAATCTGCCAACGTTTCACAGTACTGGGTACTCATTAGCAACATCTCTTCGCTCAAATGGAGCCACTTTGAAAATAAAAGTCCGTAATCTATATCCTATGCTGCGGGGTCCAGAGCTCCATGGTAAACAATTTGCCACCCGCTGAATAGCAGCCTGATAAAAAACGGAAATTATTTTACCGCCCATTGATGTAGAAAATGACGTTACTGTGGTTTCCCGATAAATGGAACGCGTGTGGTCGATTGCAAAACCAAGTGGTGTTAGTATGCGGCCCAGCAGCTCTTCTGGTATTGCCTTGAGATATCTTAATAAGTTACTGATCCCAGGCGCTTCTGCAAACGATCTTTGGAACTACTGAAGGAGGTAAACTCTCTGGTCCAAGTGACACTGGAGTTATCCTGTGATTCTAGACGTTCTGTGATAACATCCTCGCTAATGGCTATTACTATTAATTGTTTCAGTGATTGTCTCTGGCTCTAGATGGGGTTATATTCCCTTGTGGTTCTTGCATTAGCACCATGCCAAAGTATTCTACCAACACCTCTGCTTTTTCATTGTAATTTGTAGCTGGTTTCTGACTGGTCAGGAATCGCTACTCTAGACTTATGTCTGGAATTTATACGTTTCCATATTAACCTGGAAGTCCTTTTTGAGGTCTTCGGAGACTGTATTTTCGTAGTCTTTCTTCTCATTCTTGCCAGTTTCCTTTGAAGTGGTGTGTGGTTCTGCAGCATCTTTTATAGTAACTTCTGTCTCGTTTCCATATATCTTTTCCGTAGAATATGCCTCTTCTTTACCTCACCTCTCTCTTCCATGGGATCAGTTTACCCGGTATCAATGTTTATGTATTAAGAAAACGAGAAGTTTGTCGTTTTTTAAATACTTGCCACCGACTAATACCATCACCTTGGCAGTGCTAGAATAATATGCTCTGGATTGACCTTCCTCTTCTCTCTTCTATATTTCCTTCCCTTTTCCTACTTCTTCTTCCCTCTTCCATAACTCCTTCCCATTTTCTTCCTCCTCTTCCCTCTTCCAATCCCGGAAGGGAGGGTGGAGGTGGTTGGGCACTGACCGACCTCAGTAATAACAAGTGATCATCAGGTGTCGAACAGTGACATAGGCGGCCGGAGGTGCTCCAGTGACCTTGCCAGCCGCCCCACACACACACACTCACTCTTACCGAGGCTCTCACACTCTGACCCATCACACACTCCCCTACACCCATACTCAGACAGCTCACACTCATCAGCGGTTATACACAACACACCACAAACGCTCACACGACGTGCTCACCCCTCAGCATATGAACTCAAAACACGCTCACGACGTCACTCACCCACAACACACTCACTTACAACATACAACACACTTACGACATCACACACACAACGCACTCACCTCCGAAAAACAAATCTCTGATCTGCAACACATCCACATACTCATAACCACTACCGTCATCAGTTACCCCAGCTGTTGCCTCGACCTTTACAGTCGACCTCAGGCACTTGGACTCCCTGCTCCAGAGGTCGAGAACGTCTACAACAACTTTCAGTTCTTCCCACGCTCTCTTATGCCTCTCTCCTGGCCGGTCTTCCATCCTGTCAGAACCTAAACTGGAGCCAATGGGAAAGGTGTGGAAAAGAGCGTGCAGAACCAGCTTCCGTTCCGTCCTTCTTACTCCGCTGTTCAAGAAGCGGTCGACACACTGTGCCTCCCGACTCTTTCCAACCATTATCTGGAACCTTACGGGACTGCTTGGCTACGAAGCTTACTGCACCGTCCTCTTCCACCGTCACCTCGCGCCACTAGAGAGATCCCTCGTCACTAGGGCCACGCCTCGGCACCACTACGTCGCCGACAGGAGAACAGCCTCTCATCCCAGCCATTGTGTACATCATCAATAATCGGTAGACTGCCACCTCAGTGTTTGTGCAGCAGACTCTGTTAAACCCCAACCCCTCCAACACACACACACACACACACACACACACACACACACCTTTAAGCTCCACTGTGTTCTGTGTGCATTTTTTCTCCTGTATATTTTCAGCCTTTGGCAACAATTAATTAGATAACCCGTGTGAGGGGAAGGAACACTGCAAAGGCTTTGGCTGGGCTTGTCATGAGAAAGGGGCACTTTAAAGGGCGAAACTGGCCTTGGGAGTGGAAGGGGCACCTTAAAATGCTGGGTTGGGCTTTTTGGGAAGGGGCACCATCAAGGCCTGGGCTTGTGAGAAGGAGAAGGGGCACCAACAGAGGATGGGTTTATGAAGTGGAAGGGGCACCATCAAGGCCTGGGCTAGGGTGTTCCGTGCCAGTAGAGTCTCAGTAGTCTTGCCTGGCAGACAACACCAGAGATATTCCAAACGACACGATTTGTGTGTCGTTGGTCCGGAGGTAAGGATAGGGCGTTGGAAGGAGGCGGGACACAGTCAGTCGGAAAGAGAGAGGAAGAGTGAAGGACGAAGCAGGTGGAAAGTGGAGAGGGAATGATTACAGCGCAGATCGGGAGAGTGAGAGGAAGAGGAGGAGGAGAGAACCAGTGGAAGAGAAGAGAGAGGGAGAGTCAGAAGGGAGACGGAGGACCTCATCACACAGAGCCAACGTCAACACACGTCACGTCAATACCACCTGCAGCCGAGTGTAAAACCCCCGAACGGTACTTTTACCTCACGTGACACAAGAAGACATTTAGCAGTGTGGTAATAAGGGAGGGGAGTTGGGGTAGGTCGGTCGGTCGGTCAACGGGGGCCTTAATGTAGACGCTGCCAGGTACTGTGAGAAGTCTTTGAGGTACTGGGACAAGGTAGCTGTACCCACAGTCACTCAGTGTGTATCGGTAATCGTATCGAAGATTTTTCGTGTGAACGTGTGATGACTGATGAGACAGACAGACAGTCAAACAGACAGATAGGCAGACAGAGATGAGAAGCCTCAAAAATCTTTGCAAACATGGCACAGAATGATAATTCAGGCAAACAATTCTCGTTTCATTTGTCAGCCTAATCTCCCGTGATCTCAGTGCACTTGCTCTACCCATTCTTCAAGCCCGATGGAAGTCATCCGACTGCTGGCCACCCCGGGCTTCAGTGACCTCTGCAGGCCCGTCAGCCACCTCAGAGTGACAACCATTTGCTGGGCTTCAAAGTCTCGAAAGAGACAATAGTCACTTGGGTCCAGGTCTGGGCTGGAAGGAGGGCGGTCGAGTTGCTCGCCTCCCTAGGCACAACAAGCAGCTTATGGAGGAGGAGAAGCCTCCTGGTGGACTGGTGCATTGTCATGCCGCAGGGACACACCTGTCGTCAACATTCCATGCTGCATTTGTCCTCGATGGTGGCAGATCACGAAAACGATATGTCAGAAGACGAGGATCCATCTCGGACCAGAGACCTGGCGACTTTGACAACATACCCCGATGGCATCGCGCGATTTCCGAATCAGGTCGGTATAATAATCACCTACGATCGTTATTTTATAACACGTGTAGTCGGTGAGTAGGGATGATCCCTTTGGCATTCCAGGAAACTGAGGCCATGATCTAAAACCAGCAAAGGATTGTGCTGGAGGGGTCGGAGAAGTCCAGCGTTCCTATCTCATGGCTACCACCTTGGACTCCGGATCCCAGTGACACGTCCGGGTCTCATCCCCTATAACCAGGGGGGAGAGAACGTTGACTGGGATGGCTTTTACCCAACTCTGGCAGCTTTTGGTTTGAGGCAACTCCCTGGTGTCGATCCTCAGCCCTGCGGTTCCTGGAAACCCAACGTCCCTAGAATTTATACATACCTCAGTGCTCTTAGATGCTGATGGTCGCGCTGGTTTCATAGGATATCCCGACCTGAGTGGTAATGTCATCGATCTCAATCTGCCCATCCGTGGTAATGAAGTTCTCATCTTGGACCGTTGCTACTTCGACAGTGGCATCCGAAGGCCGTCCCGGCCAAGGGGCCATCTGCAAGACCTTGTTATTGTGGAATATGAAGGGGCACCGTCACCATCCACGACCGCCAGACGCTGATGGATATCTGCCACTGAGACGCCTTCTTTGGGTAGGAACTTTATGACGCGTCTTTTCTCAAAGTTTTTGTGAGTTTCCGTAATTCTATCAGGTGTCAGACTTCAAGTTCTCCGTCGGAGGCAACAAATGAGACCATATTAGTGAGAGTGGACCCAAGTGTGTTACCCAAAGGTTCACATTCATGTTACGTAAAAATCAGAGCCTTATCATATCTTATTTCTATCCCATGTTTGCAAACCCTTGTGGCTGCCTCCCTTTGAGTGAAAAGCCGGACCCAGGGACCTCTGGTTGAGGAAGGACACAAATTCCAGTCTGCATTTTCACTCTTAATGACGTGCCTTGTGTCCAGCTTCCTCCTCGGTGTGTACAGTCTCCTTCCCACCCCAAGAGAAACTCCCCTTACTCCCGGCAGCAGCCGTCCCCTCCATCCCAAGACCATCCGTCTCCTCCATCCCCTCCACCTCCATCGTAACCTCATCACCTCTCACACGGACTTGTTCCAGTCCCTTCCTCTTCCTGGGCCCAGACCCCGTGTCACTCTCCCTGCCGCCAAACTTTCCAGGAACGTTGCTGCAGACAACTTCCTGGCCTGGCCTGGACTGGCCCACTTGCAGGGAGAGGCTCAGACCCCTTCCAGGAAGGGGAGGGGGGTGCCCTGTCCAGGCCCTAGCCTGACCCTCCTGAAGGGTGGAGGAGAGGTCCTAGCCTAGCCTAACCTTCCAGAGGAGGAATGTCCTAGCCTAGCCTTACTAGAGAGGAAGGTCCTAGCCTGGCCTGGGTCTTGGGTGGAAGGCCCTGGCTTGGCCCTCCGTGGGGATGCCCTGGTCTTGCCCTGGTGAGGGGAGGCCCTGCTCTAAGCCTGGCCAGGGTGGAGGGCCTCGTACAACTTGGGGCACCGGCTCCTCTTCGGTCTCATCTTGTCACAAAAATTATTTCTCGTTATGCCATATGTTCCCCAAGTGTTACAGGCCTTTGACACCCTAGCGCCTTACCCACGAAGCCTCAGCACCTCACCCTCGACACCTTAGCACCTCTCTTAAGACCCCAGTACGTCTCTTAAGACCCCAGTACCTCTCTTAAGACCCAAGTACGTCTCTTAAGACCCCAGTACCTCTTTTAAAACCCCAGTACGTCTCTTAAGACCCTAGTACATCTCTTAAGAACCCAGGACATCTCTTAAGACCCCAGTACGTCTCTTAAGACCCTAATACATCTCTTAAGACCCCAGGACATCTCTTAAGACCATATTACGTCTCTTAAGACCCCAGTACAGTACCTTTCTTAAGACCCCATTACGTCTCTTAAGTCTTCAGTACCTCACCTTAGACACCTGGACCAACCTGGCGCTGGGACTTGACCAGCCACTCCTCTCTCCTCTCGCAACCCCTGACAACCGTCCCTCACAGTGATCCCACTCCATCCTTCACCTCACCTCTGATGATCTACCAGTCACAGCTGCAGTTTGATTACTATCCGTGTGTTACGGGGAGAGAGTTTTGCACTCGTGTTGCCCCCTTCTCTTAACCTTGTATATATGTATTGTACCTTTACTTCTTCGTGTTTACACACACACACACACACACACACACACACCAGCTGAGGCTGGGGTGTGTGCGTGTGCATACACACATAAGAGTATATACATGGTGCATATATACAATGTTAAGGAGAGACGGGGCAATACGAGTCTAACAGTGAATATACACTCGTGAGATCCCATATCTTTACCAGACCCCATCTCTTGACAGTGATACAGTGTGTGTGTGTGTGTGTGTGTGTGTGTGTGTCTGTCTGTCTGTTCACTTTCCTTCATCATTCATTTGTATTCATGTCACACACACACACCCTTCCTTTTTACTGAGCCACCTTGCCTCCTCCCTCTCTAGCCTCCCTGCCTGTAGCCACCCTTACTGTCTCCCTCCCTGTAGCACCCTGCCTGTAACCTCCCTTACTGTACCTCCTCCCTGTACCCACCCTCACGCTGTCTCTCCCTGCAGTCACCCATACTTTCTCCATCCCTTAGCCTTTCTCCCTGTAGATACCTACACTCCCTCTCTCCCTTTAACCACCCTTACTGCCTCCCTCCCTGTAGTTTTCCTCCCTCTAACCTATCTCTCTTAAGCCACCCTTACTGCCTCCTTCCATGAAGCCTCCCTCTCCATGACCATCTTGTTTGCCATCTCCCTGTAGCTACCCTTCCTGAAGCCACCCTCCCTGTTGATATGCTCCCTGTAGCCACCCTTCCTCCCTGGTCATTACCACCCTTTCCGCCGTGCGCGGCCCGTCGCCCGGCAACATGGTATATGTAAATATTTTAGCGTGTATGCAAAAGTATATATGAACAATATATGTTTACGGAGTGTTGCGTCCGGACATGGCCTCAGCTCACAAGCGCCCGTGCTGTCTGTTCTAACACATCTGCTGTCTGCTGTAACGTCTGCTATTTGCTGTAACATTTGCTGTCCGCTGTAACGTCTGTAGTCCGCTGTAATGTTTGCCGTAACATCTGCTGTCTGCTGTAACAATCTGTTGTTTGCTGTAACACTTGCTGTCTGCTGTAACGTTCTGCTATTTGCTGTAACATTTGCTTTCCGCTGTAACGTCTGCTGTCTGCTGTAATGTTTGCCGTAACATCCGCTGTCTGCTGTAATGTCTCTTGCCTGCTGTAACACTTGCTGTCTGCTGTAATACTTGCTATGTGTTGTAACGTCTGCCGTCTTTTGTAACATCTGTTGTCTACTGTAACAAAGGCCTACTGTAAATATTCCTGCTATCTACTGTAGCAGACTGGCAGTCCGTTGTAACACCGGTTATATGATATACCATCAGTCATCTGATGTAACACCTGCTGTCTACCGTAACACATATGTTGTCTGTCGTAACACCCGCTGTCTGCTGCAACCTACATGCTGTCTACTGCAGCGCCTGCTGTCTGCTGTAAATCCAGTTGTCTGCCGTAACGTCTGCTGTAATGTAATTTCTAACGCACCTGCTGTGTCCCATCTGCAGGTTTCTGTAACATACGATCCACCTTTGTGTGTGTGTGTGTGTGTGTGTGTCTGTGTGTTTGTGTGTGTGTGTTTGTGTGTGTGTGTTTGTGTGTGTGTTTGTGTGTGTGTTTGTGTGTGTGTTTGTGTGTGTGTGTGTGTGTTTGTGTGTGTGTGTGTGTGTGTGTGTGTTTGACAGTTAATTGCCTTTCCCATCTTCGTGAGGTAGCGTCAGGAGGACACGAAAAACGACTTCATTTGCACACATCCAGCCTACGTATAATTGTCATGTATAGTGCACTAAAACAAGCACCTACCATCCACAAACAGGCACCGCGTCATATACCATAGTTCATTCCAATAACAGGCATACACCGCCCCCAGTATATCACATCTCCTTTCCTTCCTTCATCCCTTTATCTCTTCCTCTGTCTCTCCCTCTCCCTTGTCTCCCTTTGCTACGGTAAATACCTCCAATTTGTCAGTCTCTTTTTGCTTATCCTCTTCGTATGCTGGATCCATTTCAGCACACCCCTGCATGGCCGTGCGAGGCTGAGTAAGCCCACTAACCATTCTTCTCTCTGACGACGCCATTTCTTTACACGATCGCCTCGCCTCACGCCACATATCGTCCTCGGGCAATTCATTTTTTTATCACGTCCACCTTCTTCCTTTCCTTCGCATTCGAAGCCCCCAGAAACTCGCATCGATACACCGCTGATGGGACTCCCGCACCTTCAGACGTCTGTCTCTGTCCTTACGGACATTTTCCCTCGTTTTCTCACGCAACACTGACTTTTCCCCCTTCTTGTTCCCTTTTAAAGCGATCTTAATCGCCTCTTCCACCCTTTAACTACGTGCCTTCAGCCCCACATGGTGCCATTTGCTGTCATGTCCGTTCCCAGGCAGCCAAAGCACCGTACTTCCTTAAGGTTCTTCCCACTGACGCTTGCACTCTGACAGACGTGTCTCACCCTTACGTTGCAAGAAAATACATTATTTTTTTCAGACTGACTTTCATCTTTATTTGACACGCTTTTCCAGACTCTGTCACCACCTTCTGGAGTCTGCTACCGGAGCCATTTTACCTACATAAGGCAACTGATTTACCTCCTATGCCTTCCTGTCCTCAGCATATTGTCTACCCGCTCCTCGCCCCATGACTCTCACATTTGCCTTCCTCTTCACCCTGTTCGTAAACAGATTAAACAGACAGGATGACATTGCACATTCCGACGTAGACCCTTCTTCACCAGGAACCACTCACCTCACTCCCTTCCTACTTCCACCATACCTTATTCTATTGGTAAAAACTCGCTACCGCTTTTGGTAGTTTCTCTACATACCCCAAATATCCCTATCACCTTCTGTGAGGTATATATATTAACCCTTAATAAGCTTTCTTCAGATCCATACTTTCTACGTACAAGTCACTCTCTGTCTGTAAGCATTTCTCACATACTGTAAGTTCCGTACTATAGTCAGCCGGACCACTTATCCTGTACAACGTTACCCTTCCCCTAGTGTAACACTCTCAATAATCCCGCTTCCATACATACGTGTTATCAGGTATCCTGAACAGACGTATATCTATGGTTCAAATATTGATTTTTGTCTCACACTGTCTTTATACAGGGACACTATGCACTGACTCCTCCAGCCAGACAGCTCACCTTTGGTCTATACATACGTCAGACACCCTGACTGTCCAGACAACAACACTGTCATCCCCTGTCTCAAGAAACTCGTTTGCAATTCCATCCACTCCGGACGCTTGACAACACTTTGCCCTGTGACAAAGCTTTCACTGTCTCCCTTGTTTTTACCATCCCATTGGCCCCAACTCGCATTCCTCTTGCCAACTCACTCTACACATATCACGCCCGCCTCCCTGTGACATCTCTCACATTTAGCAGTCCTTCAAAATACTCACTTCTTCCTAACGTCGCATTTTCTTTGCCTGTTATCACTTTATCTGCTTTACTGACTGCCACCTCAGTTTGTCCTTTGGTTCTCCGACTGTTCACTTCCTTCCAAATCCTTTTTTAACCTCTTGTAAACTTCATTGATATCCACCAAATATCTGATTTGCCTTCTTTTTCCATTTCTCGTAACATTCTTAGCCTCTTGCTGCTTTCACGCGTTCACCTCCCAGTCCCTCACGCTCTTGCCCCGTTGGTACATACACCTCCGTTTTCTGTTTCACTAACGACTGAACTTCCTCACTCCACCACTCACTACTCTTTCTCTTGATTCCACATTTCTCCCTTAGCATGCGTCATACTTCATCCGCACACTTGAGCACTAATTCCCTATATACCTACCACTCCTCTTCCACCCTCATAGTTTGATTATTCCTCACACTATACCATTCTTCTCTCTCTCTCTCTCTCTTTCTCTCTCTATCTTTTCACGTAGTATGTTGTGCTAAGTTAGCTCTCTTTCACCACTTCGTTCACAAGCGTGTCATTTCCTCTTTCCATAGGCCAACACCAGCTTTCGCTCTCGCCTCACAAATATGTAATCATATATTCCGCAACCCTACCCTCTGAGCACGTTCTCATCCAACAACCTCTCCTCTGCATAACTGCCCGTTAACACATAATCTACCAACGTAGACGCCCCCATACCCAACTTACCAACGTATACTTACATATGTAAATGTACCTTATCTTAAATCACTTATTACCGATCGACATCTCATTTTAAGTGCATAGGTCAACAAGATTTCTCGTATTATACTATACAACGTGGGCTACACATCTCGTGCCATACAGCACGCTATACATTTCGTGCTATACAGCCAATGCTATACACCTCGGGTTTTAAATCTCGTGCTTTACACCTGGTATTATATAACCCGTGCTATACATCTCGTGCTGTATAGCTCTTTACTCCGCCAGGTGTGCTGTACCGTGCCCTACTGACCCATTCCTGCACTGTCCTCCGGCCTGTCTCAGCGTCAGGCAACGTCCTCGCTTCCAGGAAGTCACCGACAGATGCATTCTCCTGACGCAGTGCCTTGGCCATGACGTCAACACCCCAGCCCACTCTCTCACATGGCCTGAAGATCCTGAGATCTTCTTCCTCCTCCTCCTCTTCCTCTTCCTTCCTCAATAACATCCCTTGGTCGCAGTGCACCGTCGTACCCAGGTCCAAGGTCCCATCCGATGGTTCATTCCTCTGAAGGCTCTTTTACCCTGGCGAGAGTATATGTTGGGTGACGTCCGAAACACCACTGCCACCACTTCGCTGTAAACGCTACTGCCAACACTTCGTTGTGAACACACCACTGCCACCAGTACCCTGTAAACGCACCTCTGCCACCAGTACCTTGTAAACACACCACTGCCACCTTGTAAACACCACAGTGTGCACGGCCTCGTAAAAATCGCAGTTTGCCCCTCCCTGTAAACACCCATGTAGACACTGTCCTGCGTAAGTCAGCGTACACAAGAAGATGTAAAGGTCAGCGTAGACCCTGGAGGCCGCAGTGTTGGCCTCCGTCTGCCGCCGTCCAGGCCTTAGTGCCGTGGGGAGCCTTCGCCAAACATGGCGTCCGCCCCACCTCATCCCGTATTCAGCCATACTTACATCCTGCCTCTACACTCCCACTTTGTCCTTGCCTTTCATCGTCCCAGACTTGAGACCGCATCGTGTTGCCTGGCGGCCATCCTCCCCCACATCCTTCACACCTCCCCACGCCCGGAGCGACACGCCCCTCCTCTCCTCTCCTCTCTACGCCGTTCCCAATCTTTCCCCAGTTTACCTCAAGTCTTAACCAGAACATCCTCGAGATTTTCGTCCCTCTTTACCGTGTGAGTTTCCGTGTCTCTCTCTCTCTCTCTCTCGTCTGCTCGTGGGTTTTGTAAAGGTTCTTACGCTACGCAGACGGGCGCCTCCTGAACACCCTTCAGCTTACCACGAGCGGTACTCACCTTCATGTTGACGCCCCAGGAATACACTTGGTCCCTACTTCCGTCCCTGCCCTCCACCTGCTCCCATTCATTTCAGGCGGTTTTCGGTACTTCCTGGTCGTGTGTGTGTCCTCAGGTCATGTCCATCGTCACCTCAGTCTGTCCTGTCGTACGCGTTCCAGCACACCCGACATGACACCATGCCTACGGCTCTGATTAACCACTATCCCTCTGTAGCAGTGTGTTGGCCCTTCGCCCGTGACAGAGCACGGTTCTCTCCCTATACACCACCGCCACTCAGTCAGATGGATACTTAGGTTCCAGACCACTCCTGGAACGCTGGACGGGAACGTCACGAACCACGAGCCTGCCAACATCACATCCTGGAACGCTGGAAGGGAACATCACGAACCACGAGCCTGCCAACATCACCTTCTAAAACGCTGGAGGGGAACATCACGAACCACGAGCCTGCCAACATCACCTCCTGCAACGCTGGAAGGGAACATCACGAACCATTACCCTGCCATCATCACGTTCTGGAACACAGGAAGGGAACACCACGAACCCCGACCCTGCCAACATCACCTCCTGCAACGCTGGAAGGGAACATCACCACCCACGACCATACCAAGATCATCTATATACCCCTACAACATCCACCCTCCAGGCAGAGGGGTTCGTGCTCCAGAGGCCACTCTCGGCCTGGTCCCTACCACCCCTATATGAACCGCAGGTCAGGGCTGGTGGTCCGGGTGGGTGCTTGTTGCTGGTCCGTGTCACATACAAAGATCGACTACCTTCCTACCAACCTGCCCCCCTCCTCCTCCTCCTCCTCCTCCTTGCCCTCTTCCTCCTCCTCCTCATTCTTCTTCTGCCTCTCCCCTCCACCCATACCGGCCCTCCACCCCCTGCTCTCGCTTCCAGCGCAGCAGAGTGGTGAGAGCCGCCACTGTTTACTATGAGGATAAAAGGCCCTTGACACCGCGCCGCTCGTGTCTTGCTCATATATTCTCTCTCTCTCTCTCTCTCTCTCTCTCTCTCTCTCTCTCTCTCTCTCTCTCTCTCTCTCTCCTCTTCTCTCTCTCCTCTTCTCTCTCTTCTCTTCTCTTCTCTCTCTTCTCTTTCTCCTCTTCTCTTTCTCTTTCTTTTCTTTTTCTCTTCTCTTCTCTCCTTTCTTCCCTCTTTTTTCTCTCCTCTCTCCCTCCTCTCTTTTTTCTCTCTCAGCACCAGGTCGGGTTTGTCTCCCGGCCGCCGTGTTCATCTCCCGCTAGCCCAACTCTCACAAAGTTTAGTTGTTACCTTCTCGCTCGCGTCTGTCTGTCTGTCTGAGTTTTTCTGTGTTTATTTCGCACTTTTTCTTCGTCTCGTCACCTATTTCTACAGTGGGGTCTCCCATCTCCTGGAACTTTCTCTATTTCCACACAGTTTTCAAACTTTCCTATGCTCTCAGCTTTCACAGTATCATCTCCCAGATTATTCCATTCGTCCACTACTCTGGCGCTATAAAAGTACCTCTTTACGTCCTTTTTAACAAGTTCCTTGCTAAATATCATGTTATATCCTCTGGTTATCCTGTTCCCGTATGATCTGTGGGGCTGCTCGACGTTGACATTATGAAGCTGATAGTGATCAGTCATCACCTACTCTTCTCTCTTCCATGATGGACAAATTAATGGCTTTTAGCCTTTCAACGTAAATCAGCCTCACAGAGTGAAGATCTGTCAGTCATATGTTCCTCTCCACGATCTCCTTCCAGCTCCTCTCCACGACCTCCTTCCAGCTCCTCTCCAAGACCTCCATCCAGCTCCTCTCCACGACCAGTTTCCAGCTCCTCTCCACGACCTCCTTCCAACTCCTCTCCACGACCTCCATCCAGCTCCTCTCCAAGACCTACTTCCATCTCCTCTCCACGACCTCCTTCCAGCTCCTCTCCACGACCTCCTTCCAGCTCCTCTCCACGACCTACTTCCATCTCCTCTCCACGACCTCCTTCCAGCTCCTCTCCACGACCTCCTTCCAGTTTCATTATCCTGATTTGGGGGCTGCAGTGTTTACATCCGCGAAGAGAAAACTTTCTGGACATGTCATTCAGCTCTGAGCACACCTTTGCATCAGCCACTACATCTCTTTCCTCCAAATCCCTCAAGTCTTTTCAACTACCCTTTTTACTTTCAAAACACTCCTGTTGAATATATATATATATTATGTTGAAGGCTCCAGGCATGGACTAAAGTCCACATCAAGGAAACTGGAAACAGTTTTCAATCACTAATTGCGTCGTCCACAACATTCTTTTCCAATTGGTTGAGCAGCATTCCTTGGATGACTCTACGTTCCACCCACACCACCAATCGAGTCTTTCCTCCGGCTTTCCTTCTCCCGCAACGTAAAGTCTAAATGCGCCCTCCATCAATGTTTCCTGTTGTCCCTCTATACGAGGGCCCCTTTCCCTCCTTCATTTCCATCATGTATCCATCTAGGTACAGTATAGGTCAGATTTCATCTCTTTAGTAAGTTTTATCCTCCACTATTCCAACAAAATGATGTTAGTTCTCCCTAATTCAGTCACAGATCTCTGGCTCAATGTATGTATCATTCAGTACCAGTCCTTCCATATTCGTGTACATTATTTTCACCGCCATTCGCGTCACTTAACTTCCGTGGCTTCTCGAAGGTACTGACGGGTCTCTTCTGTCCTCTACCTTCTCTTCTGATTCCCATTTTTTCTCCTAACTATTACTCCTTACCTTTTCTCGTTCTCCCACTCGTCGACCTCCTCTCGGTGTCCCACCACGCTCGCCTGTGCAGTGCCTAGTGCCTACAGAGCTCCATACAAGAGATTATCCTTATTGTCTAATGTATAGTCTTATATTTCCCATTTCTCCTTGCATCTTTTACCTTAGGTATTGTATCTCGCATGGCCGTGGTCTCCAGGAATCTCTTAATCAGTTTCTCTTCTTCCTTTTTCCCCTGGAATATAGCCTATCTCACTCCACCACGGTCTCACGTCTCTCGCAAATTGCTTCACCAACCTTCTTAACCCAAGCGATACCCACTTGTCGGCGGTGTTGCCTGGTAAATATTCACTTTTATGGCTGAGGCGTCAGTCAGTTCGTTGGTTCTGATACTCTGCCAGAGCAGCGACATGCTAATATCGAGTCAGAAAAGTGAGGATACCCGGAAATCGTCAGTTGGAGCGAAGGTAAACAAGAGGAAGGCGGCTGGCGCGAGGAGGCGTGATTCCCCGGGTGAGTAGCGGCGCGTCCGCTCAACTGTGGCGGGAACTAGCCAGCCAGAACGCCACTCAGGTCGTATTGTCAGCCTTTCAGATTACAGGGGTGTATAGCTTTGTCCCGGATGTATATATGAGCTGAGGGGGTCGGTCGCCCGAGCGTGTGTGTGTGTGTGTGTGTGTGTGTGTATTCTTAGTCCCCGGCGTATGTGTTAGCCAAGGGGGCGCCTGTGTGTGTATGTGTGTGTGTGTTTGTGAATGCGCCGGTATGTATTTGTTTTTCTGTGTGTCTAAAACTGAGCATATGAATGTGTAGCGATATTCATGTCCACGTAAAGCACCGCTTCCCAGCTTTATATAACAACAGAAGTCTGATAATCTTATACAGAAGCGCGAATCTCTCTCTCTCTCTCTTTTAAAGGCCAGCAAAGGTCACTTGACAAAGGCCTCTACGTAGAGTAAGTTACCTGTGGGTGGGTAATACCGTGGAGTTTTCATTACCCAGCGTAAGTAGTACTATTTTGAAACGTGCCTGAGAGAGAACTGGGTAAGACCTGAGAAGGAATAGACCCTGGGGTGCCCCAACCCCCTGCCATCCCTGTCCCAGAGACTCGGCTTTTGCTGGGTATGTGTGACTCCTCACGGTGGTGTCACCCAGTGCGGCTGACCCGTGCAGGGAGAGCTAGGTTATCTGGTAGAGAGGATGTCTGGCTGCTAAACTGGTAGCGGGGAGCCTCGCTGGTAGTATATATATATATATATATATATATATATATATATATATATATATATATTGCGTGGTTCGGGGAGGAGAGAGAAGTGGTTGGACACGGGAATATATACATTTGAAATGAGAAGGCAGTCACAAAGTATACAGGTATAAGGTGTTGGGTCTCTGATGTGTGTACAGGAGGCTTGCTGGATACGTGTTTTGGGGGCCTTGTGTATACACCTCAGGCAGACTGGGGACGTACATGTAGCGATGATGTTACTTGTTACTTGTTGCTTTGGGATGGGAAGGAAGTAGGTATGTTTTGTTCATTGCGTACAGCGGTGGATGGCTTAAGGGCCCCTCTTGGTGCTTTGTGGATCCATGGGAGGCAAGGGTGTTCCATATCCATTTAATCTGTAGTCGTTCATGTTGTTCTCCAGTCTCTTCGATGTAGGGTACATATCTCTCTTGTGATGCATTGTAGGACCCCTATTTCTTTCATCTACTGAAACTCCAGCATGTGTGGTTTGCAGGCAGGCGAGATCTGTACCGGGTGTCAGGGAGTGTGATGGACTTCACCAGGTTTATTCTGTCGTGGGGAAAACTCTCCGGAAGGAGCAACGATCTGCACAAACTAGTCACAGATGGTCCTCTAGTTGATGTGATCAGTCCTCGTAATGTCAGCGTGTGACCCGGGACTGAGCAAGTCCCTTGGTGCGGTACCATGTTTACCTCGATGTTGTTGGGGTTCACCGCCACGGTGGCGCTGTTGTTACTGTTTTGTTACGTTTTCTCTCGAATCCTTTTTCGAGTCTGTTTCGTCCGGTTGCCTCGGACTGTAGTAAAAGCGTGCGTTCCTGGAGTAAGTTCCTTTAGATCACTATTTGTGTTGCGTCTTCTGTGTAGAAGATATCGTTGCCTATATTCTCAGCTGGTTGGGGGTACGTCACCTGTGTAATTCATGAGAAATGGTGGTGATGGGACGCAGCCCTGGGGGGGATCCAACTCACTTCAGGAAGTTTTGGTGAAGCTGCAAAGATGACGGTGATTTCTACGCTGCACTGGGAAAGTAGAGCTGCACAGCTTTGGGAAAGTAGAGCTGCACAGCACTGGGGAAGTAGAGCTACACAGCACTGGGAAAGTAGAGGCGCACAGCGCTGGGAAAGTAGAGGTGCACAGTAGTCTTTCTGTGATATCAAGCTGGCTAACTGTGATAGACTGTACTGTAAACCGTTAGTTCACACCGAGTCGAAGGTTTTGCTCGTCCCTTTGTATAACCAAGTAATCATTCATGGTTATTCATTGTCCTCTGGAGATGTCAATTACTTCTGCCACGATCGTAGTTACAGAAGCGGTGTTTTTGCCCTTCCGGAAGCCATGATGATTTGGTTTATAGAGTGTGTCGTCTTCTTGGCGTCATTTTTAGCTATGGTTTATCATTGTCAGGGTTTCCCTGGAACTCCTACGGATTTTCCTAGAACTTCTTTGAGTTTCCCTGGAACTTCTTTGATTTTCCCTGGTACTTCTTTGAGTTTCCCTGGAACTTCTATGGGCTTCCCTGGAACTTCTATGGGTTCCCCTGGAACTTCTATGGGTTTCCCTGGAACTTCTATGGGTTTCCCTGGAACTTCTATAGGTTTCCCTAAAATTTCTCTGGGTTTCCCTGGAACTTCTCTGGGTTTCCCTGGAACTTCTCTGGGTTTCCCTGGAACTTCTCTGGGTTTCCCTGGAACTTCTCTGAGTTTCCCTGGAACTTCTCCGAGTTTCCCTGGAACTTCTATGGGTTTCCCTGGAACTTCTGTGGGTTTCCCTGGAACTTCTGTGGGTTTTCCTGGAACTTCTCTGGGCTTCCCTAGAACTTATAATAGAAATATGAGTCGGTAAATCCTTGGGTCTGTATTTGGCATTCCTGGATTGGCATTATTGTCACTATTTCCTCTTTGAACCTTCGAGGTAAGTATTCTGAGCTTTTCATTGCGATCCAGATGTTGAGAAGATGTTGCAGGCCTTGAAGAGTTACATAGCTTGCCGAGTCGTTTCTCATCCATTATGCTTTTTCCTGAGGCTAAGTTCTTCTCCTCCTTCTCCTCCCTCCCTCCTCTTCTTCTTCTTCTGTACGTGGTTCTGGCATGTTGACTCTCATCAATAGACACTTGTAGGAGTCAGTTCTGTCGAGTCACTAGTGAGGTGCGAGTGGTTCCTCCGGGTTTCCAGTCAGCCGGTCGAGAATTTCTTCTTCATTATTTTGATTTCAACCCCCGTTTTCTACAGGCGTGATTCTAAGCAGTGATGTCTGTGGCGTTCATGACTTCGGAAGGCACGCCTTGGTCTTCGCCTTGGTCTTCGTCAAGTCTTGGTATTGTTGCCTTCCAGACGTTTTATATTGCCTCTGGGGTCCTCCCTGTTGTCGTCTGCCTCGTTGTCACAATGTTTTCGGGTCACTCTGTTGCTGTTTTTGCGGCCGGCCGTAGATCGTGTTTATCTAGAGTAGATTCTGCTGTTCTTTGCTCTCGTCCCATTAAGGCCTGCTGGAGGTCCTTGTAGGTGGCACCCCTCTCGCCTTCCCCCCCCCCCCCCCCCCCCCCCCCCCCCCCCCCCCCCCCCCCCCCCCCCCCCC
>JAYMFT010174887.1:0-12157 GCA_038088735.1 Panulirus argus
TGTTCCCTCCACCTCTGAAACATATATCTTCTTTGTCAACCTTTCCTCACTCATTCATTCCATATGTCCAAACCATTATAACACCATTTCAACACACCCTCTTCTGCTCTCTCAAGCACACTCTTTTTATTACCACACATCTCTTTTACCCTTACATTACTTACTCGATTAAACCATCTCACACCACATATTTTTCTTAAAGATTTGATTTCCAACACATCCATCCTATTCTGTACAACTCTATGTATAGCCAATGCCTTGCAACTATATAATGTTGTTGGAACCACTATTCCTTCAAGCATACCCATTTTTGCTCTCCGAGATAACGTTCTCTCTTTCTATTCATTCTTCATCGCTTCCAGAACCTTCGCCCCCTCCCTAACCTCATGACTCACTTCCGCTTCCATGGTTCCATTCGATGTCAAGTCCAGTCCCACATATCTTTTAAAACACTTCACTCCTTCCATTTTTTCGCCATTCAGACTCACATCCTAACTAACTTGTCCCTCAACCCTACTGAACCTTGCTCTTATTCACATTTACTTTCGGCTTTCTCCTTTCACAAACTTTTCTAAATTAGTCACCAACTTCTGCAGTTTCTCACTCGAGTCAGTCACCAGTGCTGTATCATCGGCGAACAACAATTGACTTACTTCCCAGGCCCTCTCATCTCCAACAGACTGTATACTCGCCCCTCTCTCCAAAACTCTTGCATTTACCTCCCTAATCATTCATCCAAAAACAAACTAAACATCCATGGGGGACATCACACACCTCTGCCGCAGACCGACCTTCACTGGGAACCAGCCACTCTCCTCTTTTCCTACTCGTTCACATGCCTTACACCCTTGATAAAAACTCACCGCTTCCAGCAGCTTACCTCCCACACCATATATTCTTAAGATCTTCCACAAAGCATCTCTATTAACCCTATCATATGCCTTCTCTAGACACATAAATGCTACAGACAAATCCATCTGTAGTCTAAGTATTTCTCACATGCATTCTTCAAAGCAAACACTTCATTCACGCATCCTTTACCACTTCTAAAACCACACTGCTCCTCCCCAATCTGATGTTCTGTACATGCCTTCACCCTCTCAATCAATACCCTCCCATACAATTTTCTAGGCATACTCAACAAACTATTGCCTTTGTAGTTTGAACACTTACCTTTATCCCCTTTGCCTTTGTACAATGGCACTATACATGCATACCTCCAATCGTCAAGCACTTCTCCATGATCCATACATACAGTGAATATTCTTACCGACTAATCAACAACACAGTCACCCCCCTTTCCTAATAAATCTAACTGCAATACCATCCTCTCTCACCTAGCAGCATTTCATCATCTGCAAAGCTCTCACAACCTCTTCTCTCTTCACCAAAGCATTCTCCATGTCTCTCTCACTTTGCATACCACCCCAACCAAAACATCCTACATCTACCACTCTATCATCAAACACATTCAACAATCCTTCAAAATACTCACTCCATTTCATCCTCACTCCATCACCACCAGTTATGACTTCCTCTTTTACCCCCTTCACCAATGTTCCCATTTGTTTCTTGTCTTTTGCACTTTATTTACCCCCTTCCAATCATCTTTTTATTCTCCCTAAAGTTTAATGATACTCTCTCAGCCCAACTTGCATTTGGTCTCCTTTTCAACCCCTGCACCTTCCTCTTGACCTCCAGCCACTTTCTCTTATATTCTCCCAAACATTTGTATTCCTTCCTTGTATGTTCCACCCAAATGCCTCTCTTTTCTCTTTCACTAGCAACTTTACTTCTTAATCCCAGCACTCACTACTCTTTCTAATCTGCCCTCCTCCCACCTTTCTCATGCCACATGCAATCACTGCTTCCCTATATACCTCCTATTCCTCACCCACTCCCCTCACTTCACTTGCTCTAACCTTTTGCCATTCTACACTCAATCTCTCCTAGCATTTCTTCACACAAGTCTCTTTTCCAAGCTCACTTACTCTAATAACTCTTTTCTCCCTGACATTCTCTCCTCTTTTTCAAAAACCTTTACAAATTTTCACCTTTGCTTCCACAAGCCAGTGATCAGACATCCCACCAGCTGCCCCCACAGCACATTTACATCTAAAAGTCTGTCTTTTATACGCCTATCAATTAATACGTAATCTAATAATGACCATCTCTCCTACTCACAGATATACTTGTGAATATCTCTCTTCTTAAACCATGTACTTCCAATCACCAGTCATTCTGCAGCACACAACTCCGCAGGCTCTTCACCATTTCCATTTATAACACTGAATACACCATAAGCACCAATTATACCCTCAACTGCCACAGTACTTTCCTTTGCATTTAAACCACCCATCACTAATATCCAATCACGTGCATCAAAACTGCTGACATGCTCACTCAGCTGTTCCCAATACATTTGTCTCTCATGATTTTTCTTCTAATGGCCAGGTGCATAAGCACCAATAATTACCCTTGTCTTGCTATCCACTTTCAGTTTTACCCAAATCAATCTTGAATTTACTTCCTCACACCCTATCACACACTCCCACAACTCCCACTTCAGGAGTAGTGCTACTCCTTCCTTAACTCTTGTCCTCTCACTAACCCCTGACTTTACTCCCAAGATGTTTCAAAACCACTCTTCCCCTTTACCGTTGAGCTTCTTTCACTCAGAGCCAGAACATCCAGGTTTCCTTCTTCAGACATACAACCTATCTTTCCTTTCTTTTCATCTTGGTTACATTCAAACACATTCAGACACCACAGTCCAAGCCTTCAAGGAGCATCACTCCCCACTTGGCTCCTTTTTCTCTTTCCTCTTTTAGAAACTGAAATACAAAAAGGCGGAGTTTTTTCATCCTCCCATTCCCGCCTCCTTTAGTTGCATTCTCTGATATGCAGGGAATACGGAGGTAAAACTCTTTCTCTCCTACCTCATGGATCAAGTTAATTCTTTCTCTCCTACCTCATGGATCAAGTTATTGACCAAATTCACACAGATACCTCCCTACTTCCACTGCTACGCCAAAACGTACCAAAGAAAAAAGTCTGTCATGTTTCAAAATATCTAATGTTATTAAACACAGTATACATACATTTTCTGAGTAAGAGACAGCTGTATTAAAGAAAATATATTAAATTATCATTTTCTTCCATGCGTTGGAAATGAAAAGTTCAAGGACAATGTTTGGTATGAGGAGGGTTGATCAAGTAAGGAATGAAACATTAAGAGAGAGGTGTGGCAATAAGAGAAGTATAGGTGAAACAATTGAAGACAAATGTTTTGTACATATACAGAAGATGAGTGAGGAGAAGGTTACAAAGAGGGTATGCACACCATAAGGAGAAGGGAAGACCAAATTGGAGTTGTAAGGGCAGAGTTAAAAAAGTTCTGAGTGCTTGGGGCATGCATGAACACGCTGGAATTTGTGAGGCATGCACAGGAATGAGTGAATTGAAAAGATGTGGTACAGAAGAGTCAGTGTGCTGTCAATGGACTGAACCAAAGCATATGCAGTGGTCTGGGTAGACCAAAGAAAGGTTTGTGGGGCCAGTTGTGGATTGGAAGCTCTGGTTCTGGTGCATAATAAATGACAAGTAGAGAGTAGATGTGAGCTAATGAGGCCATTTCTTCACGTGTTCCTAACGCTCCCTTGCTAATGCAGGACACAGCAAACAAGTACATTACAGTTGTGATATAGTGCTACTTCATAAATCAATCTTGATATAATGATAAAAATCTTGATATAGTCTGGGTACCTGTATAACTTTAATTTTTTTATTATAACACAAGCTCTGCCTATATCATGTGAGCCCAGCTGGCTGCAGGCCTTAGGGAGCCAATGCTATGCATGCCATGCTGTCTACTGCATCAGTTCTCTGTCTGCATTAAAAAAGTAAGGTTGCAATGCTTGCCACTTGTATATCTATACAGTCCTGTCAACTTAAACCAGTCATCATTATGCCTATGCATCTAACTAATACTCCAACTACAAGTAAGCCTGTTCAAGACAATGAATGAACTTGAGTGTGGGTCTAGCACTTCAGCATTTGCTTTTCATTATGGCATTAATGAAAGTAGCATCATCATCATAAAGAGAAACACAGTGAATCTATCAGGAAAGCCTTTTGTCATCCATCTATTTCAATGATGGCAATGCATCTCAGGATGCTGACATAAGTGAATATGAAGGATGCCCTGAAAGTTTGGCTGCAAGAAATGTGGGTACAACAGTTTCCTACGGCTGACCAAACTATTAACAATAAAACCATTAAAATTCAAGAGGAGTTGATGAAGATCAAGTGCAAGTCAGTTGGAGAAAGCAAATCTAGAAAATTATTCAAGAGAAAGTTGCATACCATATCAGGTATGGAAAAATATCAAATCTGAAATCAATAGTAACCAGTTTGTTTTCGTTCTTCATGATTTGCAGGTGTACTCTTGACTTGCACTTCTTTCAATTTTATGAGTCAGTTCTACAGCTTACTCTGATACTAGACCTACTGGAATACATAATTCATCTACTATTTTTCTTCTGCACATCAGTATTTCATTGTACAGGTTTTTAGCACATCTAACTGTCCATTTCTTTATATTCAATGTGAGAGAAGCACTCCAGTGAATCTATAAGAAGAAGGGGGGGGCATAATCTGTATGACAGTGTTTCTCTAACAATATTTCTATTTTTTTCAATTTATATAAGGTTATTCAGTCCTAAGGGATCTGCTTTTGGTTGAAACATATACCATGAAGCAGCAGCAGGGGTTTGAGTTACAGCCTGACACACTTTCCCATCCACCATCGTTATTATGAGTTTATGATTGAATGACTGATTTCAGCCATTTCACAAACTGTAGGCATGAGACCTTCCATTGCTTTCTTCGTTTTGACAGTTCTAACTTTGTGTATTCAGGAGTTTCCATGGAGAAGATTAACATAACTAGCCTACAGTATACAGAGGAAAATAAGTTGCAAATTAAGAAAAATAATGGAAATATGGGCGGTACAATTGAATGTTTGCAATGCAAGTAGGTGAGGTGAGGCAAGTAATCGCATTTCTGCAAAAACATTCATCATTTTTTCGGTGAACGATAAACTGTATTTTGTTTATACTCTACCAGTAATTTTTCTACATAGTTCTCTTCAGTATGTTCTTCTAAATGCATAAACCCATAATTTTCTAACATATTCAGAAAGAATATCTTTAGTCCTAAATAAATGTGGATGTGACTAATAAGCAGATACCTGTTAATCATTTTTTTGTGTGAGTTGTATATCATTTTCATTACTTGGATAACATTTTAAGAGTTATTTGGTAAAAAATTTCCAATATCTACAAAACATTTTAAGTACATCTCATTTTTTTTGAACCCCAGTCCCTAACACCTAATTTCTGAGGAAAAGGATATTAAAATATAGTGCACTTTAATATTGTGCAAACTTTTTGGTATCTATCTCAAATTATATTGCAACACTACCTTATGAGAGAATGTGTATATATCAATACAATATGTGCAATTTAATACTGTATATTGAAAATATGTAAATTGATATCTGTGATGATTATTTGATAGTTGCTGCAGATACCCCCTCTTTATGCATTAAAGTGGGGCACAAAAGTTGAAAGTAAAATAAAGATTAACCCTCCTTTATATTGGATATCAATGAAGCTTGAGGAAACTGTACTTCATGCATATGACAGTACCTCCAGGTGAACCTTAATCTTGCCCAATTGTAAGTGGCAATGCTGTAGACTCGCACTCACAACACTGTTAGGGCTCCTCAAGGTGGGAACTAAGACCACCCTAGTTTGAGCTGTGATTCTGCTGATGCAGTTGCTCATTCTGCTGTAGAAGAATCACATTAGAGCAGATGGAATGACTCCAGTGGTAAAACTTTCAAAAGTTGATTTATAAGGCCTTCTTCTTGATAAGGTAAACAATTTCTCACCACACCAACTGATCAGCCAAAACACAGTATTCCACTCCAGCATAGCATATACTTCCAAACTGCAAATGACTGTGAGCTTATCTAGCACAAGCAGTTAACATAGCAAAGAGGAAATTGGTGAGTTTGTAGGCTTCTCAATAACTTCTAGAGTAATCTTATTTGGGGAGTTGGTGATGACTTTCATTAAGCTAGTCAAAAACTGTGAAGCACCAGGAAGCTTCTTAGAACATCTTGATGTACCTGACACTTATTTCCAGAATCTGTGAGGAGTAGATAAAGCTGTGGGCTGCAGATAGGTTTCCACATCATCATAAAGCTGAATAAAACTGTCAAATCGTCCTATGTAATACTGACAATATTAAGCTTACTGCTGGCCAAGGCATGAGCTATCATGTACATTTTGAGAGAGCTTGCTGCTGGCATCATAATAATAAATGGCAAAAATATTTTCCAGAGCTGAACCAGCTGGTGATGTTGCAGTCCAAACATGGCATCACTCAAGGAAATCATTTACGTAACAGTACAGAAAAATATTCCATACAAATTATCAGTATGGATAAAAACCTACACCAGCATCATGTACCATAAAAGATGTGCATCCATGCTAAGATAAACTTTTTTCAGTCCTGTTCACCACTTCTTACAATAGCAAGGTCGCACCAGGAACAGATGAAGAAGTATGTATCTTAAAAATTAAGAAAAAGTAAAAGCAACAATGTATCTTAAAATGTAAAAATAACACATTTATCAGTGTCTTTTCAAAACCTTCAGTAAACTTTTACATCTAAAACCTGCATCACTTCTATCTGCCATTTCTATCACATGATTCTTCACCATCCTAGCATTTTGTGAATGGTTTTGGTAATACATTACTAACAAGATTTTATTTACTGCTGCTAAATCCCTGGGAAGCGAGAAATATTCCCATACTTAACCCTGAGCAAATGAATTCTGCAATTTCAGTTTTCAGTTAGGTAAGGAGTTACAATAATGATGTGACAACAATAAATCCAACCAGTAATAGAAATGATATACAAGTGATATAATATTAAGGTTTAGTAATAATGCACATGAAGTGGTAAAAAACATTCCCTAACTGACAATATGCCCTGACCAAGTATATGTGGCACCAATTGAGCCACCTACAAGCTATCATTTATAAGCTTCATTGGCACAACTTCAGTAAATCATAGTGTTTCATAATTTGTGCATAGGTACTACTGCTACAGCCCAGCTGAAACAAAGAAAGTAGATAAAGCAGTAATTCATAATCAAGCATTCATATGTAACCAAATCTTTTCCAAATAAAATGAAAAGTGACCAGCACTTCATATCTTTCCCCCAAAAAAACTCTGCACACATGTTAAATAAATCCTATCAAAGTTAACAAAACTGAATAACAAAACAATTTCACTGAAAAAAATAACGGGTCAATAGCTGGATCCTCAATGGATAGATGGGCACAATAACAATTCTTTTGATATTCTTTACCTTATTATGTACATGAACAAGAGCTTGTAATTCTCGAGACTTAAGTAAGTCTGCAAGGAATCCAAAGTCATCTTCATCACTATCTAGCTGCACTCGTGCCTTCTCCAGGGAGGACAACAAACCACCCAGAGCTGAAAAAATACATTTCTTATAATCACTTAATTTCAATAATCATGTAATGCAATGAAGCTTCTAGTTATGGTATCCATGTTACAGATAATAATGCTAGGTAAATGTAATAAGGATGAATTATAAATTATGTAAATCACAGTGCATGCACTCAAAAAAATTCATTTACATGAGTGAGACTCCATCCTGCTAAAATGAGTCTCTGAACTGCTTAATCCTAGTCACCTCTGGTTCTGAAATCCAAAACTATGAGAACTCAGCTTCCCTTGTCCACCTACAACTAGCACTCTTTCACCCAAAAAGCAAAACAAAAATGAGGAACAGGGATTTCATGAAAGAATAACATTAATTCCTACACCCATAAATTGATATATGAAACAATAGTTTCTCAATATCAGTTCATTTTGCATTTATTGATGTATATGTGTTATTCCTAAGGACAGATTCAGCAATTTTATGGAGTTTGTAAAGTGCTTGATCCTAAAGATTATACATCTCTTTTTACAACGAAAATGATATCTAAATCTTAATCATATCTTTTGGCTTCCATTAAAAAGTTCATCAATCTAATTACATTAGCAATACAGACTAAAATTTCCTTAATATTATCATTTCTTTCACTGTTTATTATACAATTCAAGTTGACCTTAAAACTCTCGTATTTTTAGAAATTACAAATGTCACATACTGGAACAGGTCTCCTCTCCATTAAGTAACCATGGGTCAATACAGTTTGACAAATTCTTAGTATACAAAAAGTCTCAAAATGGAGATAGTCCAATCATCTATATGACAAAAAGGATTAAACCCACCACAAATTGTACAAAATTCATCTTAGAAATGTCCATAGAATGGCATATCAAAAGTCCTAATAAACTGAAATGCTGGAACAGTGTCTAGACTGTTTAAATCCAAGATAGCCACCACAATATCTGCAGTTCAACAGTTCTTACCACATTTCCACTTCTCACCATCCTATTTTTAGTGCTTCTAAATACTAAACTGTGTATTATCCCATAGAAATAAAACAGAAACAACTTGAAGCCCAAACTGATTCTTTCATTAGCATAAATTCAAAATGGCTGCCATAATATCCCTAATCTTAGCGATTTTCCGTCATATTTTGCCACTAATTTTAAATGTTTGACTATAGTTCCATTTCTATTCAGCTTCTTAATGATGGAAAATCGTAAACCATACATTTTGATATCAGAGAAACAAACAGAACTAATGGCTTGAAATCATATGCATACCAAAGCTAGCATTTACATGTGGCCATCATATATGATATGATCAGGATGTTTCTTAACATTGCTGATATGATTAGGATAATATCCAAACTTATCCCTGGGGATAGGGAAGAAAGAATACTTCCCATAAATTCCCTGCGTGTCATGGAAAGTGACTAAGAGGGGCAGCAATAGGTAGCAGGAAATTTTCCCTTCCTGTATAACTTTCCATAAGAAAGAACAGAACAAGGAGCCAAGTGAGGATTCTTCCCTCTAAGGCTCTGTCATTTGTTCTTGACACTACCTTATTCATGCAGAAAATGGCATGCATTTGAAAAAAAATCCAAACTAAAACTAGCATTAACACATGACCACGGGTGTATGATACCATTATGGTATCATGCTTTAATAATGTATATAACTCTAAAATCTAAAAACAACACCAAAGCTCAGTATAATTCTGTTACTTGTGCATGATACAAGTAATGGTCTATAACATACTCAAACTTATTTCACTTTTTGACGATGATATGCATCAAATGCTTCATTATCATGCAGGCTTCTCACATTGCTGTGTACATCTCTACAATGTCCACATCCAATGGAACAATCTAGGTTGTGCTTCCTCCAGCTACATTGCCTGGTGCCCAATCCCTTCTGACACTTACAGATGATCACTTGAGGAGTTCTGCTGGGGCTGATCCTCATCATTAGGACTGGCAGGTACTTCCCACCATGTTTTTACCATTCATAGTTTGCTGGCTTCAAAGATTCTCCAAATCCCATCCACTGCTGCTCTTGTAAATAGATGCATTTGATGTGGAACTTGGCAGCTTTTCATGCTGGGAGAAACAACTGTGGTTGCACATAAGACATACTCGTAACTACATTTTGGTGGGACCAATGCAGCCTGAGAATATCCAATCTATCACCTGGTTGACCACTGTATACTCAGACAATGGCATTCTCTCCTGTGGCTATTTTATCCCTCTTTGTTCTTTCTGAATCTATAAATACTTTGGGCTGTTCGTGAATCAGCTGATTGGTGTTCATTAATTGCACTGCAGCTCCCTTGCTTAGCCCACTGATGTCATACCAAAGGAGAACATGAATGAATAACACATTGTGACATACTTGTGGACCCAGTATAGTTCTTAAAAGACAATAATACTCCACCACCTTGGTGTCTTTTTTGTGCCATGGAAGGAGTCTGGCCAGGGGTACATATCTGATGTGGTGAGCTGTGGGTGTAAACAAAGCAGCTGCAGAAGGCTAGTATCATCTCCAATGAGGAAAGTATGCCTAATTGTTTTCTCTGCAGCAGCAATGAAGCTTCACAGCCTCTAAAAACACTGCTGGAGTTGCCCTTTGCCAATGACCTGTCAAAGGTGAGGCACAAAAGGCAAAGCAGCAGCACTGGAGTCTACCAGTTATGTCGAGGATTAAAAGAGATGAGCAACTGAGGGTGATAACGTTGAATGTGAATGGGATGACTGGTGAGAGTAAAAGGAGAGAGTTTGTAGAGAGGTTTAATTAAAAGTTTTAGTTTGGATGTGCTAGGGATTGGGTGAGTGAAGTGAAAATGGAAATGATAAATGCAAGTTATGAGAGTTCTGCTATCATCAAGAGCGAGGGAGGGTGTTACACAGCATGGATTGAATGGATCAAGAATAGTGTGGGTGAAAGGAAAGATTGGGATTGTGAAGTATGCATGGGTATGTGTATATGCACCAGTGAAAATGAAGATGGTACGAGGTAAGGATGAAACAAAATTTTTCTGGAGAAATTAGAACGACTGTATAAACGGTTTTCAGAATGAGAGAAATGTGGTTGTATTGGGTGATATGAATGTAAAAGTGGGATGTGATGAAATTGGTGAGATACTTGATAAATGGGGAGAGCCTGGAGTAAAAGAGAATGGAAATTATCTTGTGGATATTTGTGCTGAGAGGGGCTTATTCCTTGAAAACACCTTTTTTCAGAACAAGATGATCCACTGATACACTTGGATGAGGAATGATGAAAGAGAAGAGCAAAAGGTTTTGACTGACTATGTGGCAATGGATGAAAAATTAAGAAAGGCCATGCTAGATGCTAGAGTTGTGAGAGGACTTTTTGGAGACACCATTTTAGAGTTCTTGTGGGGATGATCAGAAAGAAGGAGAGGTAAAAGTGTTAGCAAGTGAGAAGATGAATCAGAAAAAATGCAGGGAGGAGTATGAAAGGAAGGTAATTGAAAGCTTGGATGGAAGTGCAGTGAATTTAAGAAAACAGTCATGGGTGAAGGAGGTGTTTAAAATGTTTAAAGAAATGCCAGTAAAGGATGTAAAATTATTAGTTGGATACAAGGTCATGAAATATAGGAATAAAAAGGGCAATGCATTGTGGACTGTGAAAGAGAAGAAAAAGGCATATGGTAGATTACTCGATAAGAATGTACCAGTGGAAGTTCTGCAAAGTATAAGCAAAGAATATAAAATAATTAAGCAGAATGTAAAGAAGTGATACAGAAAAGCAAAGAAAGAGTAAATGAAGATTCTGGAAGAAAAAGGAGGTGAAAAAGGAAAGAGGTGGATGTAAGAGTGGAAATGTAAATGTGAAAAGTAAGGAAGGGGAGTTGCTGAATTAAAAGAAGACAGTGAAAGGAAGATGAAAAGAGTATCTTGAAGAACTGATGAATATGGGAGAAGGGGAGGCAGCAATTGCTACATGCATGGGTATGAATCTATAGCAAAAAGAGAGGTAAGAATGACAATAATGGACCTGAAGGTAGGAAAGGCACCTGGAGTGGATGGGATTACGGTTGAAGCATAGAGGAGAAAGTATGATAGAGTGGATGCATTTGATATGTAATTTTGCATGGAAAGAGAAGGTTGTGCCTGAGGACTGGGTGAAAGCTATTATTGTTCCTTTATTCAAAGGAAAATGTGCTAAGGATGTATGTAGCAATTATAGGGGAATAAGTGTGTTTAGTATACCAGAAAAAGTGTATTCAAGAATGTTAACTGACAGAGTGATGGAAGTGACTGAATGTGGAATAAGTGAAGAGCAAGGGGGTTTTAAGAAAGGCAGGTGATGTGTGGATCAGATTTTTGTGGTAAAGATGACAATGGAAAGGTATTTAGCAAAAGGTAAGAAGGTCTATGCAGCTCTTATGGATCTGGAGAAAGTGTATGGCATAGTTGAGAAGAATACTTTATGGGATGTTTAAAGGATGAATGGGGTAGGGGGACAACTGTTGGATGGTGTGAAAGCCTTCTACAAAGGAGCAAATGCGTATGCAAGACTGGATGGAGAGTTCAGCGAAAGTTTTGGGATACATGTAGGTGTGAGGCAGGGCTTTCAAGTATAA
>JAYMFT010174898.1:0-12157 GCA_038088735.1 Panulirus argus
TGCGATGTCACTTTCATATATCTCGTCACGGACTAATGTGATCATCATATATATATATATATATATATATATATATATATATATGAACAAACAATTCATAAAAAATATCCAGCTATGGAAAAACTAAATTCGCACCCTAAGGCTACATCCAGCCCGACGCACGCATTCGAACATCTGGTGGCCGCAGAGAAGTCACTGAGAACACATACTGACACAGAAGCCTCACAAACCAGCCATCAGAATTCTCCACGATTTTCTAACAAACTCACTTCAGAAATCGCACGTAAAATGCAAACACAGCGACTACAACCCACGAACACGACCGCCTAGGCACTCCTTAAACTTTTCACAAAGCCTCAACACACTTCTGAACACCCCACATAGTAACCACTACGTCAACAAATTAATAAATATCAGGTTGACATGTGATCCATCAGAATCACTTGCACCATCAACAGAGTGATGAGAAAAAGATGTGATGTCTCCAACATAATGTATGGTGTGTAATGGACAGCTATCACTGGAAATTCGAGAGCCCAACAAATAAAGATGTTCCTTTTAAGTTTACGTCATCAACAAAAACGTTCCTTCATCTATACTAACGTCATCGAGAATTCCATTACAATTTCAATGCGTTACAGCTACGATCGGTGAAAAATTAAGTTACAATCAAACTACTAATACACTCAGTAGACTGCGAAGGGCGAGGCAAAGGTGAGGTCAAGTGAGGTGAGGTCGAGTGAGGTAGGGTGCAGGTGAGCCGCCACTGCCCACTGCATCACCTAGAGGGAACTCGTGTCGAGTCGCATCTCGCAGATTCAACAGAAACGGGTCGGAAAGTATGTCAACACGTATGAAACGTACGGCCTTTCATTTACGACGTGTACTCGAATCTTTCGAGAGGCGGGCAGACCAGACATGGTCGCGAGTGCTGGTAACCTGTCGACCTCCCCAGCAGGCGGAGGCGATAGAGGTCGCCACCAGCAAGTAACAACACCGTGCTCACAAATACATATGGCTGGAAGCATGTCAAAGGCTCTTACACATCACAGGGTCGGGAGCAATGGTATATCATCTCCCCAACTCGCTACATCAAGACAGTCTTTGGACTGGACAGAGAAACACAGACAATCTGTCCATTCACTAGGCTGGCTACACCTTACCCCCTCATCCCCCAACACCCTCCCTAACCCCCGCCGTTCGCCCAGCCTTCCCCCACCTCTCCCTTTAAATTCCCAGCGGGCCAGGTTCAGCGAACATCCTCATCGTTAGCACTCGCTGGAGAAGCCTTATATACGTACCCTCTAGTGTTCCTCATCACAAGAATTCCTAACAAAAGACGAACAGCTACACCATCCGAACAATGCGGGTTAATGAGCCTAAAATAAACCCAGGTGAAGAGGCTCCTATTGGATCTCATCGAACATGAGACCGTTAAGAGTGCAGTCACACGGAGGGAGGGAGGTCAAGTTTACATTACCATTCCACTGCTTATGTTACGGCAAGGAGCGAGTTGCATCTGGCAACGGGACATGGCCAAGTGAAGCTGAACTCCACTCCTATAAGGTAAGCGATCAGCACGGCGGTAGAAGGAGCAAAACCAGTAGAGCTGGCCGGACGGGCCTCCCTCCCACCACTGCCGGGCTCTAGACAACAACAGCCGCGGGATACACCACTATCATCCAGCATAGCTAACACACACACACACACACACACACACCATCACGCAACACCAAAACACACTGACCTTACATTGCTTCCTCAATGTCTCTTCTTCCTCCTGGCCGTCGACATAACTTCCTTTACGTGCTTCATTGTCTTACCAGCGTTGTTAGTTACGTTTCTTCGGGGGAAATGTGAGGAATGGGTTCAATCACCCATAACCAAACAATCGCAGTATGAATCATTATAACACCGGACAGTCATTGTCCTTCGACCCTTTCCTCTAACAATGACACTTCATTACTCTTGTTATGGTGTTTCCAGATGATATTTAACCTAACAATAATTTTCAGATGATATTTAATCTAACATCAATTTGCAGTGCCCATTTAACCTAATGTAACCTAACCACTACCGTACGACATTCAATCAAACCAAACAGTTTCCAGATGACATTTATCCTACCCTAACCGTGCCAGATGACATTTCCGTTTGTAACGAGAATATTTAACGGTGGAATTTTGGTTCAAAATTGCAGGCACAGTCCAGATCCGCTCCGGTAAAGGGAAAAGATCTGTCTTTTTTTCGAGCTGCACTTAACTTCCGCCAATTTAAGCCAAGATCTCATCGAATAAAGGTCATTGTCTTATTACTGAAACAATTCATAGAAATATACATGACTCATGTATCCTTCAAAAACAACTTAGAGATAGAAGATAATTACCGTAGAGTAAGTATAGCCTATCAACATAAAGCTTAACTTCATACATTAGAGAAACTCTATATCCTTTAATACACGAACTATACAAAACAAAGACGATTAGTAACGAAAGCATAATCTATTTGTAGCCTCAAAGGTTTATTTAAGTTCCATTAACCAGAACATTTCGGCAGACATACCAGCGTCACTGACTTTACGGACACGTTGTGATAAGTATACACTAAAGTATACAGGAGAGACAGTTAATAGGAGACCATGACGAGGTATCATTCCGTTATAATCTTATTTATGATACAAACAGGATGGTAAAGCAGAGTATAAACACCGTGAGGCTTGATGTACAGCGACGGTAAGTGTTGCCTGATTACCGCATGGGGTATGACGTTACCGAAGTAGTCTGCTGTCCATTCCTGGTAAATTATGTGTCAATGCGGGGTAACAACCTGCAAAATATGAATATCTGATATAAAATAGGTATGCAACAGCTAATATCTCACAAACATTCTGCATTTTCTGATTTACAATAGAATTGTTTCCGTTATACGTTTTCGAGCGATAGTAATTGTTATTTTTTGACCAGCTGGTTTTTTTCCTGCCTTACCTGAGGTGGCGCCAGGAAAAGACGACTGAGCCTTCAATGGAAATATCTTCGTTTGGCTCTTTCCTCTGCTCCTACTCCTGGAAAGTGATAATACAAGACTCTGCCACCTTCCTGAGGTCACCTGTGAAACGCAGGAAATACGTAGGTATAAATTCCTTCCTATCCCCAAGGATAATATCTGGTAGATATCCAGATTATCAATGCCTTACTTAAAATCACTATTCTACCTAAAGGTAACGCATTCTGCTTTTACCACTCCTACCAGGGTATCCTCATCCTTTAAGAACTCGAAGAGGTCTCCTCCGGTGTTTAGGGGAGAAGACAATAGATGGCGTCAAATTTCCAAACACTAAAAAGGTCCTGTGGTCAGGTTTCAAAACCCCTCGATCAATTCTCCTCATTCATATTGTCGAGAGGAAATGCTATGGGGCGATTGTCTGATGGTTCTATTGTAGATTTAGACGTGGGCAGCCATGGCACCAGCGATGAGTGATAAACAAGTTCGTCAAGGAAGGATTACCTGCTTGGAATGAAAAATATGTTGGTGGAACTACAAGGTACTCGCCTCTCTCCCGGAGCATTTCCTGTATAGCTTTAACAGATTGATTGTATTCTATTTTGATTTCCTAAGTTATGAATTTTGTATATCTAGGAATCTGGACATGCAGCTGGGGTTGCTTTACGGGAGGCTGGCTGGGAAGTCATGGAGTTGCAGTTGGTATTGTTTTAGGGACGCTTACTGGAACGGGATGGAGGTGTAGTTGGGACAATTTTACGGCTGTCTGAGATGGGACGGAGCTGTATCTGGGAATGCTTTTCGAGACACTGACTAAGACTGAAAATGAAAAGCAGCTGGGACTGCTATACGAAACGATGGCTAGGAATGGATGAAGCTGCAGCTGGGACTGTTTTGGGGGCGCTTATTGGGACGGGGTAGAGCTGCAGCAAAGGAATGGTTTTGGGGACACTGGCTGGAACGACATGGGGTTGCAGCTGGGACTTCCTTATGGATAGCTGGGGCGGGCTGTTGGTCCACCTGGTGGGACAGTCTTACAAAACGCTGGCTGAGGCAGTCTACTTTTTAGAGTTGCGTCCTCCTCACAAACCACCACTGATGAGCAGCCCTGAGGCGCCACGACACTAGTATCATAAACTGGATCATCATCATCCCCCATCCAACATCATAAGACATCCCACTTTCTTCCTCTATCCCGACACCACGTACACCTCAACACAGACATTACGTTCTGTGAACCTTTATGTGGTAACCAATTCGTGCTATTACTAAATCTAATGTCCGGGTTTTTGCTTTTTTACCGAATTCCAATATCAATCTAGAGGAAGACAAAATCTCATCCTATATACCAAATTCAAAGCTTCAGCAAACGGAAAACAAGTCTCGTCTCATTTTTTCTAAACACGACCACTAAATCCCTGGACCTTAGTGTCCTGGATCCAAGGGGAACACAGTACCTGTTCAATCCTCTCATCCTGTGCTTATCTGCCTCATGGGTCTAATCTACTTAATCCCCAGAGATCATCCTTTAAACCTCCTTCTCTCTCGTTCTGTTTAAGTAACTCTGTTAGTCCCCATCCCCACCAACTACTTCCACTGTGTGGATATCAGAACCCACTGGCCCCACTAGAAACCGAGGAACCAAGAACTATAACGAAATCCTCTTTTCCTTGTATGCAGGTGCGATGTAACGCACAAGTTCTAAGTTTCAGGAAGGCAGTCCCCACGTAGAAGCTGCGGACGTTGAACCCACCGATAGCGGTACCCAACAGTACCAGTAGGACCCAACATGAACCCAGCATCAATCCCAAGAACACACTCGTGTACTCCACCAAAGCCATCGTATGGCGCTGCTGCAACCCTGCCCCAAGTTCAATCACCGCCACCTTCACAACCAACACCACAGCTCCACACCTGCTCATTACATCCCACATATCACCCAACCTACACATCAAATCCGATATTCCACGGTTTGCCTTTTGTCAACAACGTCACAGTACACGATCTGAGACTAACCAACAAACCCTAATCAAGAAAAGCTAAGGTTCTGCAAATACATTTGGTCCATATCAAAGATAAATAACATTTCAGAGGCCCAGAATAATAATAATAATAATAATAATAATAATAATAATAATAATAATAATAATAAACTACGGTACAGGACAATTTCGAAACTCATCAGTCTAGAAGGAAGCACAATAGCCGAATGAAACCCCATGCCAGGGGTTTGGACCTATCTTATTTACTGCTTCGTAGACAAGGGTGATCAGCGGCATGACACGTGAAACAATGTACACCTGCCTACCCAAGTGTTCCTACAACCCTCCCGTCCCACAACCCAGTCAGACCACGCTACTCGCCCCGCCACTCCCAGCTCACAGGTTGATTGGATCGCCAGCTGGACAGGTTCCCAAAGTCTTGTAGGGTTAACTCTCTTAAGGTCCAAATTACAGGCATCCCTGACACTTCTTAACCTCTGATACTTTATGGCACAGGCGCTCCGGGCGCGGTCCTGGGTAAGGTAACCTCCAAAGAAGCACAGTAACAATTAGGAGGTCTGGGTGTGCCTCTCGGTGTCTGGGGTTAAGTAGGGAGGATGGTGCTTGACCCTACACACACACACACACACACACACACACACACACACACAAACACACATTACTCCACTACACATTAAGGAAATTTAAGTGAAGTATGACCTGTGGTGCCGAGAACACTTGACTCCAAACTGACGGAGGTAAGGGGAAGGGAACGATTCCGCGAGTGAGGTGGCCACCTGTAACCTGCACCAGACGTCCTTTAGGACGCCATCAGCAGGCAGGGAGAGCTCTAAAGACAAGGCGATGAAGGTGAAGGATAATCCGAACTTCCTGGCCGGCCGGCCGTCTGAGACACTCTGTAACACCTCACCAGGCAATGATGGTGCACCCAGGGATAAACCCTTTGTTGGTGATGCATGCGCGTGTTGTTCATTTCCTTATGTTTACTCCAGTCTGTTTGATAGCCTTTCCGACAGCTCACTTCATGAGAACCAATGCACAAAGAATAATTTCATTCTGTCTACATATCAGTCTGTTCGCTTACAACGAAACTGGAATCTGAAGCGTACTTAAGATAAGAAAGAATAAATCTTTTCGGGCAAAGTCCACACGAGAAGAAAGTATAAAAATCTGACGACATAAGCAAAGGCTAACATGAAAAAAAAGGAAAAATGTTCATTTGAGGAAAATAATCACAATATCTTGGTAAACAATAAAGATGAATACACTCGGTTTTCCTGCTTCGCCCTAAGGATGAAACGCATCTGAAATATTTCCGCTTGGCATGGAACGCCACCAGGTACCCCTGGAACGGCCTACCAGCGACCGTCACAACGACAAGGCGATGTAGACAATGTAGGCAATATGTCTCAGGTGGTTCACAGAACTCTAGAGGTGAGGGAGCGGGCGTTCGGCTGGGCAGAGAACGTACCCACACTAGGGAGATATTAAGGTACACGTGTCCAGAGGAAACTCAACTCTTCAATTTCGTTACAACACAACGTAAAGTGATCTTTTCATAAAAAGGAATTCGTTATGTATACATCGCAAGTAATTACGAAGCGCAATCGAGACTGCTGAGGTGAAGGACAAATCACGGGCAGCTATACACAGAGGAAGACCCGAGGGTCAAGTCGCTGGACCTATATCAAAAGGACCTGACCAACGGTTCAGTTTTACATAACAAGCATATTCCTCTAGGCAGTAACCTCTACCTCACTTATCAGCTCCCATGGTAATAAACCTTACTTAATCATGGTATGGCAGCGCAGACAATGTGGGACGCAACACAATAGATTAGCGTTTCGGGAGAGAGAGAGAGAGAATGAAAGGGAGATGGGATTCTCAGCTCAAGACAGCAGTCACGGGTAATGCTCTGAGCCAGTAAGCATGAGAGATGGTACTCTAGCCAGCTGACAAGGGGAGACAGCACTCTACCAAGACGGCGGACAGCAAGCAAGGTTGACGGTACCCTAATCCCAGACAGCATAAGATGTAACCCTAACCCCAGACAAAACACTGAGGAGATAACACTGACCCTAGACAGCCTCGTCATCAAGAGGAAGCTACTGTGATAGCCATCACAGCCATCCACAATGAGATACGAGACAGACGTGGTAATCGCATAACACCTTAATGAACCTTTAAGAGAAGGTGATCGTGGACATTCTGTGCCTCTGGGAGATCCAGATATCTTCAAAGCCTAGGTTAACTAACTCGTCTGTTACGAAAACAACGCGAAACAGAACGCTCACCAAGAACAAGATTTTCCGACGTCCTCTGAGAACGAACTCACTATGAGGCAAGTGAAACAACTCGGATGATGATGTGAGGCTCTGGGGGCACGGACAGAGATCCACTCCCCAAACACACACACACACACACAAACACACATACACTGTTCTCATCAAGACAATGGTAATTCATTGCCTCGGCCTTCATATCTCCAAAATAGTTCAACCTCCCGGACAAGCACCTCCACTACTCTAAAACTCGCTTCTACTCCTCCAAGAAGTTAACCTCCACCTATCCCAAGCCTTAGTCCTCATCCCTCTAAAACTTGGGCTTCCCACTTTCAAACTCTTATTTTCGCAGTACCTCCAACCCTTCAATGACTGCCTCCACGATCCTAGCCACCAATCCTCCAGTAGTCTCTACTCCTCCAGCTCACTGGCCTCCAAGACTCTGACACTCCTCTCTGGAATACCTCAGCCTCCAACACTCGGGCGGCCAGCAGCAGCTTCCTGTGCACCTCCAGCCTTCACGACCTCCACCTCCTGAAGTCTTGGGCTTCCTCCGTCATGGCCACGGCCGTCACGCACCACATTCCCTCCGCCACTCCCGCACTCTGGCTCCACATTTTCCCTCCCTCCCTCCCTCTAGCTGAGTACCCTGCCCTCCTCTGGCATCTAAATAAATACTCTCCCTCCCTCCCTCTAGCTGAAAACCCTTCTCTCCTCTGGAATCTGAATATACACACCCTCCCTCTACAATCTAGATTAATATCCTCCCTCTTGCTAACCAAACACCCTCCCTCCCTTCCGCTGAACACCTTCCCTTCCTCTTGCTGAACACTCTCCCTCCTTCCCTCCGGCAGAAAATAGCTCCTGTGCAGGCCCCTCCAGCACGACCACAACATCCACCACCACACAATTACCCCCCGTGACCTCGCCGATGACCCTGCCCATGACTGGGACTCGCTGCGCGACCTCTGACCCCGCTGCAAGGAGGCGTCTGCACACCTTTTAAGGTTTTGCCTCTCCAACTACCGTCCCATGGTGTGTGTGTGTGTGTGTGTGTGTGTTTGTACAAAATTATGCAGAGAGAGAGAGAGAGAGAGAGAGACTATGCAGCTAACACGAACAAAGACAAAAATAACACTGAAAACTTGACGTATTTTAAGTCCAACTTACTGCTCCAAGCTTAGGCATTAACATGCAAAAGGACACAAACGCAGCCACAGCAGCAATATGTGTGAGAGAGAGACCCCGGACCCGACACTGTCCCTAACCTGTCGCCAGGGTCCCTGATTGGGAGAATGGTAAAGAAGACAAAACTGCTGGCAAATATTAGACTTACAATCAGGTACATAGGTAAAAAAGTAATTGCTAAACTGTTTGAATCGTATGCCGGGCCAAAGCAATAACATATTTAAGTTTGGTCGCTGCAGTTAATCAAGCACAAGGGACTAATAGTGAGGGTCCAGAGGAATGTAACAAACATGGTACCAGAATTACGAAAGCCGAGTTACAGCGAGAGGTTAGAGGCCATCAATGTGTTCACCATGGATGAGAGAAGAACAAAGGGTGACTTGAACACAACCTTTAAGTTCTTACACCTGTCTGATGACGTCAATAGAACACTACTTCCTCGAAAGATGCAAGACGGAACCACTAGAGGTCAGGTTTGGAAAAAAGATGTGAGAAAAAAAAGATACTTTCGCAGTATAAGAGCGGTGGGTGAATTGGAATAGACAGAATGATGAAGATGAGAACGCATTTCTGAAAAGCATACTGATAGTGAATAAAGTTCAAGAGATGGGGCCCTACGAGTGTAGAACTCCCTTCCCTACTGAAAAAGTTGGTAATTATACAGAAACACACACAAGCGAAGAGCAGTTAATCATATAAACCGTTCATTATTATTATTACTATTATCATTACTATTATCATTATTATTACTATTATTTTATTATCATTATTATTATCATTATTATTATTTCATTATTATCATTACTAATAGTTATGATAATCATACCAAGTATACCATTTTCCTCATAACTTACACCGTCATCATCAAACACACACAGAAACCACAACAAATTCAGACCAAGACACGATATTTCCCAACCTTGAACCGCCCACTCCTCTCTCCGTCAGCCCCACCCAACCAGTCGGTGGAACGAACACAACACACGAGACGTGCCCCTCGCAGCAGCAGCAGCAGCCGCCCTAGACAAGAGAGGGCGGGTGGCGGAAATACCTCGGCCCCGTCCGTCAGGAGGAATCCCCCTGCCACACACCACCTGGGTCCCGGACGGCTGCCCTTCTGTAATGTCTTCACCGCAAACACGCTCCCCAAGGTCTGCCTCGGGCCGCAACTCCTCCTCCTTGAGCACGACGGTGCGACCCATGAACACGTCGGTTCGTCCCGTAAGCATGGGCGTCACGAGACCTTTGAGTTCGAAGAACCCTCTGGCATGATGGCCTGGTTTAGGCCAAAGGGCAAGCAAGCTAGGCCATCATACCCAAGGGGTCGTGCGGGCTTGCTCTAAGGACGAGTCGTACCGCCGTGCTCACAGGGGGTCGAACCCACGTTCGTGCTACCTACTGCAGAAAAACCGACGAGACAACCGCGCGATGATCTGCCGTCAACTTCCGCTTTCTGTTTACCGTTTACTGATAGTAGCGACGCGTGATGTTGACCTTGTGCGGGGCCAGTGACCTTCCTCTCTCTCTCTCTCTCCCCCGGATCTTGCCTCACAGCCTAACACATGAGATCAATACTGTCAATAAAAAAAAAGTCTTGACCTTCACGTCATAACTCGCCAGTGACATCACTGAACAGAGAATCAGCAGGGATTAAGGTCTCTCGTATTACATAATTACATTCTGGATCTACCGGGAATTATCTGTGACTGCTTATGAATTATATCATCATCATCTGCTCGTTGCAGAAGGCGACGAAGAAAGGGCGGGTGCTTGTGGGGAGGGGGCGAGGACTGGATATCCTTCCCTCCTGTATTAGCTACCTTCAAGCAGAAACAGGTTGGAGAAGAAGGGAAAGACGATAATTCCTTTGAGGTTCAGTCGTTTGTTTGGCGCCGGCGCTACCTCGCTAAGGAGAGAAACGGCGAACAAATGATAAAACAAAAAAATGATAAGACTTTTGAGCTACTCCATCACGAACCATCAAAGACCTAACAAAGCCACAAATCACACCAGAAGAATTCTGTCTTTAAGAGTGGTCTCAAATATAAATTTCTATACCGTGTGTGTAACGGTGCTATCCTGGAGCACGATGGTACGTAAGACCCTTGGGCAAGACGGCCTGGCCTTTTGACGACCTGATCATTAAGCACGCATGGGCTGAAAGCCAGACCCTCGCACTGTGGGTCATACCATCGTGCTTTGCAAGGCTCGTACCGACGCGTCTACAGACCTTCACATCAACAAGCCTTCGCTACACTTTGCCACACACACACACACAACACAGAAACAAGAAAACACATGTGTCTTACCCCACAGATGAGCTCCTGCCCCACACGTACCTGTAAAACAGGGAAAATCATTAATATATATTCATCACAAAGTATTACATAATCAAAGACAAAATGTCTATCTATCTATCTATCTATCTATATATATATATATATATATATATATATATATATATATATATATAAAAAAAGATATATATATGGGAAAAATGGGGATACACCACTAAACAAGACTAGAAATTAAGAGCAAATATCATCAACATAATGAGGTATCCACTGGAGTATAGCGAGTCCAGTAAGGCTAAACCCTTGAGCACGACAGTATGACCCTTGAGTAAGATGCCCTTGCCTTTGACCTGACTAAAATTCTGAATCAAGTCAAAGGCTCGAATTCTAACCATAGTTTTGATACCTACGAAAAAAAAATTCATATATTTTTCTTTAAATCATAATACATTTCGATCTTCGCTGCTTTCTTGCTGATTCTTCTTGGAAACAAACACAGAACCAAACAAAATTCTAAAGATAAAGAAGGACTGCAAACAGCAACAGAGACCACTGGGTCTGTTTGAAGCTGAAAACATCAAAAACAAAAGTAAGTCCACACTTACAAAACTTAAGAATTATAGCCCATGCTATAGTACAATACGTGGGTCCTGCCGAGCACCATCCAGTAACACCCCCCCCCCCTCCCAGTACATTACCGCCGGAGAACGGGACTAACCAGTACACACACACACACACACACACGCGCAGCCCTCCACTGGCAGCGCCGCGGGCCACTGGCCACACAGCCGAACCTGTACCTGAAACATACCGGCCGATGATCGAAGTCATCTTCTCCCTCTTCTCCCTTCCGCCTGATCTTGCGTATGTCTTGCGTCCACATCACAGGAGGAGGGGACCCGACCCCTCCACCCTCACAGCTCTCGTCTGTGACCAGGGCTCACTAGATTAGTCATCACCGCTCGAGCACGACGTTGCGACCCTTGAGCACGATGGTGCGACCCTTAAGTAGGACGGTGTAACCCTTGAACACGACAGTGTGCCCCTTGAGCACGACGGTGCGACCCTTGAGCAAGACGGTGCGACCTTTGTGGGTATGAAAGCCTTTGCCCCTAACCTTGACACTTAAGGGTCAAGTCAAAGGCTAGACCATCACACCCAAGGGTTGTACCGTCCTACCGTCATGTTCAAGGGGACAAGGGCTACTGAGCCTGGCTACAAGATCCCGTAAACTCCTCAGAATGTCGTATATCTCTGGCCATCTCGTTCCCTGATCAAAGCAAAGTTCATCCATTATCTACCTATCTACCTACCTACCTATCTATCTATCTATCTATCTATCTATCTATCTATCTATATATATATATATATATATATATATATATATATA
>JAYMFT010174909.1:0-12157 GCA_038088735.1 Panulirus argus
CTCTCTCTCTCTCTCTCTCTCTCTCTCTCTCTCTCTCTCTCTCTCTCTCTCTCTCTCTCTCTCTCTCCCATCCCCATCATACCGTAGACCCGCCCCTCGCTCCGGCTCATCTGTTCACTACTCTCACTACTCCGGCCATAAACAGATGACAGCAACATCCTTAGCGCAAATCGGAAACCACTCACCCTCCTCCCTTCCCCACTGCATTTAGTAACTTTCCACATACTATTCATCTAGTCTCTGGAAAATTCAAGGCAACCATCTTTGTCTTCATCCATGATCAAAATACTCTCGTGTCCCATTACCTAAGCTATAACCGTATCGAAATTTCAAAGGTATTTGTGATTACTCTGGTTAGCAATAACGCGCTCTTGTGATTCTCTGCGCTGTCTCATAACACCGTGAAAATTGGCAGTTGTGGGCAAATAAAATGGGAACACTGGTTTTATGGTTGATGAATAAAGCAAATTTTTACAACTCAAATTCCCTCTAAACAGGAATTTTCAATTGTGTGCAGCAACTTGGGCTCGTAATACCACAAGCTCCTGAGGCCCTAACATGTCGCAGTGATTAAGCCATTGTTCTTCTAAAAGCGTGAGCGTGTGTTGCAGTAAATTCTACTTTGATTTAAGGATTTTGATTCTGAATCACACGTTGCGCAGACGGTTCCGTTTTGCAATTAATGATGCAAGAAAATCTTCTATTAGTGCTGGTACTATTCTCGTCTAATTGTATTTAATGGGAAGGCCTATCCTGAGCTCTGGCAATCGTCCCCTTGTGAAATATGACACATTAAGGCGTTACAGGAACTGAGGAAGGAAACAGGACATCAGAGATCGGAAAATACATCCGTGAGGTATCCTGGATATCCCTGTGTATATGTGAAGGACTTGCCCTCCTGTAATTTTACATTTCAGGCCACCTATGTGTGTGTCATGGAGTTTATCAGGCCTCAGCGTGGTCTGTGATAATTTGTGTCTCTTGTCAGATTATCAGGACTACCTTTCCAAGCATTGGTTCCCTGCGACATACTGGTGGGTATACGTATTTTCCCCATTGCAACCATACCCACTGCACGAATATTGCAGCGTTCTAGGTATCTCTTGTGTATCGTATTTATCTTTTTTATGTGTGTATGTATCTGTTCCGAACGTGTCAGGTTGGCGATCTCAAGCCTGAGATGTAAAGAGAGAGAGAGAGGCTCGCTCCACTGCATTGCCCTACGGTGTGGTGGATAGTACAGGTTTTCCCAGCCATGGGCAGCTAAACCTACTTCGTTAAAGCTAAAGGCTTAGAATATATATATATATATATATATATATATATATATAAAGAAGTGAACGTAATAGGTGCAAAAAAATTTGAAATTCAGGTTGCTAAGTTGAGCGTAAAACTCGAGACTTGGCCTTGCCAGGTACCGTGACGTTTGCTGGCTGCACTCAGTGACGAGGCCGAAATACACTTTGTTTGGGTTTACTTGACGCCCGCCTGTTCGTTCTCTCCCTTTATTTTCAATATTTGATTGATGGAAAGTTTATTTATCATTACTGTTCTTGATTTCTGGAGCCTCATAATGCAGAAAGATACGTAGAAGAAGGCGGATGAGGGATGAATATGAGGTGCCGTGGGTGAGGCTGTCCCGGGGCACGGGCTACTCGCCACCACTGGCTCAGACCTCCTCACCGTCTCTCGCCCGCGCTGCACACAATACATCTTTCTCAACACATTATTTCCCTCGCGCATTTTTCGGGGCTAATGAGGTTTAAGTACAGTTTGGAGGGTCTTTGAGGTCAGTAGGGCTCGAGTTGGTCATGGAGTGTGAGTTTATGGTCGTTCTTAAATGAACAAGGGAGAAAGGGCTGATCAAAATCGATGATGTGGCAACTGACGGATTCGTGTCGATCCAAAATATTTCCCTCCCGCGCTCTTGGCTTGTTTTGATGGATATCCCTCACCCTGAGTTGCCTTAACTCGTATCAAGATGAGCCGGGGAAAGAGACATAGTTCCTTGGGAGTGTTTTCTATGGTTCGTTAAGCTTTCCCTCGCCTTCCGGTCAAGCTGGGGGAGCGTTGGTAGTGAGACTGATGGCCGGTGTGTCGGCAACAGCGTCGGCTGCGGCGGCGGCGGCGACGCCTGCAGGCGCTGGAAATCACCCTCGTCTTTACCCGGTTCCTTCACCTCCTCTTCTTCCTCCTCCTCTTCTTCTTCCTTCTCCTCCTCCTCCTCTCCTCCTCCTCCTCCTCCTCCCGTTCCTCTGTTTCTTCTCCCTCAACAACCATGACGTTCATTGCCTTTACATCATTCGTCACTTCTGCCAGCATGGACAACACACAGCCACTGCAGTCTTTGTTGTCAGATTCACCAGGTCTTTGCCCGGCACTTAATATCCACACCACTACCACCACTGCCACCACTACCCCTCACCACCACTAACATCGCCACTTCCACGCCGCTCATCACCACCACACGCAGCGTCGTCTCATTTATACCAAAGACTGCAACTAACCATTCGCTTCTCTGGTGGATTTTATCTGTCTCGCATCTCCTGACCTTGTTAAAGTGTTCCTGTGTCATCTTTTATGATTGGCGGGAATCACAACGATTTGATCAGCAGCGGTGGTACTAGTTGACGGGCATGCCTAATGATTTGGAAGATGCTGAGAAGCAGATTAGTCAAGATGTCTCACGAGCAGAACTGGACGGCCAGCAGGCAGGCAAGCAGGCCATCACTGGTGCGTGGAAAATAAATCAGGTTTTGAAGAAAATGTTAATGGGCGAGTCAGTATGTATATGATTGACAGGATTACGTCACTTCCTGTGTTGGCGCTGTTAGATAACCTTGTCTCGTGAATCAGGTTGCTCCCTTCTCTCTCTCTCTCTCTCTCTCTCTCTCTCTCTCTCTCTCTCTCTCTCCGTTCCCATGCGTACGTTTTGTAATCAGTTAACTGTGGCTTGCAGAGGGGATTCCCACACTCTCGGACTTGCCCCTATCTCCTAACCTCTCCTTGTTGTCAGACACAATGAAATATATCAGCATTCTCTGTTGCCGCGTGAATGCACTTGTATTTTCATTCAGTTTTGAGAGATACAATATGTTGTTCAATTCGTTTTCTGCTGTCTATTTACAGGACTGTATTCCCTTAAACGTATCCTGATTTTTGCTCTGCTTCCTCCTCGTGTCCCGTCAAGTTGAACCGCTGCCCAGTTCGAAGAATAACTCGGGTGTCCACATCACCAAGACCTTTGTGGGGTCTTGGAAGCTGCCCTTTGCCTCCTCTTGCTCGTCTGGATCCTTGTGTGGGTGTATCTTCTTGTAGTTTAGCTTCTGATATCGGTACTTTTTTTTTTTTCATCCGTCATTGACCTCTTGGTAGAGACTGTCCTGCGTGACTGAAGCCACAACTTGTGAGCGGAAGTCCGGTAGTAAAGGAGACTCAGAATGAAGTGCTGTAATCACTTACGCTGGACCACAGGCTTTCTTCAGAGAGATTGATGAGAGACAGTCTCTCTGAAGGCCTCAGGTTGAAACGTAAGAGACAAAATACTTCTGCTTCCTCGAGTTTCCTTTCTACTATGCTTCCTTTCTCATGTGTGTATCGTTTGGCTGGGGAGACTACTTTGGTTATGCATTTGTCAGCTAATGTCGTTTACGTGTTGTATAGACTTTCGTCTTCGTCGACTTACTTCGAGATTGATTTGACAGTATAGAGTTTGGTCCCACCTTCATTCCGTTCTGAGGCCATAAGCCTTGTGAAAGTGTGTGTGGACTTAGACGTTTAATCAACGCCTGAAGACGGTGGTAAAGATTATTCGGACCGTGGTTATAACTAGCTCTTGACGACGCTAATGACCCTGGCAGTTTATAGGCCTAAGACCGCAAAAGCCAACCAAACAACTCTCAAGATTTAGTTTTCTGGTGATGGACTGAGAATTATGTGCAACCCCAAGTACCCCCTTAAGAGAACATCCCTGTAATAGACTCCTCGTGAGGTGATAAACAGTGACAGGCTTCGTTTCCCATCTTCCGTCTTCATTACTTTACGTTTGTTTGGGTTGAGTTTCATTAGCCATGCATCCAGCTCTCCAGGACCTCTCTGCTGGATGTCGCAACCTGGAATGATCCTCATTACTTCCAGGATAGTTAGAACATCGTCCACAGACATTCAGGTATGATCCGACTCTCTCTAACGAGTCATTTGACATACTTCATGAATAACAGCAGCCCAAAGATCGAGCCCTGCGGAACAACACTGGTTATCTTACTCTGGTCAAATTGGTACCTCTTTCGTGTATCCTCTATTTCCAATCCAACAATCACTGATGATCAAGAGAGCCTCCCTCAGATCACCGTCTGGAGATCCACTTTACCAGTGACCTGAGGGGGAACAGTGTTGGATGCCTTATGGCAACCAGAAAACAGGGTCCGCTGTTCTTAGTCTTTACTTCTTTTTTTTTTTTTTCAAGGCTATTGATTGCTCCATTAGAAAAGTCCATTTGAATTGTAATGCGTGACCTCTTACCTCTGCGCCCATGCTGCCTTCTTGTTAGTCTCCTAATTAAGCTTTACAGTGGTTTACGAACCACACTTTTTGATTACATCGGCCCGTATATTATCCAGATTTCCCTATCTACCTTCTTATAAATGGGCACTACATTTGCTCTCTCTCGTTTCTTCAGTACTCATCCCTTTTCTAGTGAGATTCTATTCTCAAGTGGTCTGTCAGGTGTTTCTGTAACTCCTCGTGTGTAGGACGAGTTTCCGTGAGTACCATGAGCTATATTCTTGTACTGATTTGCTCATATTGAATGATGAAGATAATGATGTTGACAGTAATATTGATGCTGGTCAAACTGATCCTGTGAAGATGTTAATTGGTGATAATGGACTTCTTCTTACTGGTGATAACATTAATAGTGTTAATTCTGGTTATGGTGACGACGCTGATGTTGATGACGGCGGTCGGTATAATGATTTCGCCCGGAACTGAACGGGTCTGGACGTGAGGTGTGTAGTGAAGATGATGGGTTCTTTGATACATTCGCACGTGATACGATGAGATGATGCTGACGGTGGGAAATCATGGAGATGGGAAGGTGTAGGTGGGAGTGAAGTCTAGGGACGGGGCGGAAATGTCACTGTCGGGAACCTGTTGCTTCCAAGGTACAAGAAGCAGGATGGGAAGTAACGCTGTAGGTCAGTGTCATTTGTTTTTCTCTCTCTGTCTCTCTCTTTCGCGCGCTCGGTGGTGCATTGCGGGCCGCAGCCTTTGTCTGTGGCTCACAGGGACCCGGTGGGCAGGTGTGAGGCGAACTGTGTACCCCTACGGATGTCTCCGGGTTGGAGCGGTGGGTTGGGAGTAAAGCCTTGGAGGGAACTTCTTGGAAACTGTCTGTTGTAAAAGTCAGGAGGTCGTTGAAGACATTCCCCATCGTCGTCTGGCTCTTCGGAAGTTATGAGATTCATTATAATGAATCTCATTGCCTCTCATCGTATAGATTATCGAAGGATGTATACATATATCGTGTAGTCTTTGGGTAAATATGTGAACACTTCAGGAATGATGAGTACAGAAATTCAGACGATCGCGTGGGCTGGAGTGTTCTCGTCCTCAAACTGGTTCAGCGTAGTACAGTAAGCGTTTGCAAAGCAAATAATAGAAAATGAAAAACGAAATCACTTATGAAAATGTATGGCGTACAGTAAAAAGTAAATGATAACTGAATCGTGAAAGATATGGTAATGTACAAACGGATGTTTGAGCGTGATTACTGTGTGATTACTATATGATTACTGTTCGTATGATACGGGGAGAGAGTCTTACACTTGTGTTGCCCCGTCTCTTAACCTTGTATATATGTACCGTGTTTTTACTCTTGTGTACACACACACACACACACACACACACACACACACTAGCCTCAACCAAGAGGATAAACAGCTGGGTTGGGTGTGAACCGAGTGTCACACCCAGGATTCGAACCCATTCAGATTCAACCCCGAGCTGGCCCGTACTGACTCAGTGTGTGTGTGTGTGTGTGTGTGTCCTTAGGGCCCCATTTGAAGAGCAGGTGGCCTGTAGTAATCAAACGTGTCCGTTATTCCTGTCCGTGAGCCTCGTCCGTTCCATATCTCGTGACCCGGTGATGGGGACTGGCGAGATAGTTAACACAGATGGCCCTGACCACCACGTGATGTGTCTTGTCTCCTCCCTTGCCTCGTACACCTTCAAGGTCAAAGGTCCCAGCAAGGGTCAAGGTATATTTTCTCGTTTCCGCCCCATAACTTGTGAACCATTGGTGGGATTTGGGTGATATTTTGAACAAGTATTAACGAGCATACGTGATGTGTCATGACCCAGCTTCGTGGCCTTATCATTAGGGTCAAGGTCACAGTAGGGGTCATGGTAGTTTTCGTGTTTGCTTCATGTCTGTAAGAACAGGCAAAAATTCTTGAGGGTGATGTTAAAAACAACTTAAGGAAGAGTCAGTCAAAGGCGGCAACGTTTCGCCTTTGAGTCCATTAAGAATGGTAACGTTTTACTATAACGAGGCTATCAAAAACGGCAACGTTTTCCCCTCACCAGTCTACAACGTTTATCCCTCACGAGTCTCTTATAAAGAGGAACGTTTTTCCCACTCATACGTTTGGACATGGCACGTGAGATCGAAACGTTGCCGTTATTTTTTTAAACAGAGGACTCCTCCTCCTCCTCCTCCTCCTACTCCTCAACAGGGTACTGTTAACATCGTTCCATACCTGTTGACCCAGCGGAGAGATAGCTGTGATTTTTTTGTGCAAATGTCACTTGCCACCTGACAGTGCATTGCTGAGCCAACCCACAGGAATGTGTCGCCACCCAACCCCGCCCCGCCCACGGCTGTAACTAAAATCGTATTTTGCAAAAAGGAAAAAAAAAAATCTTAGCCCAACACCAGGAGGAATGCCGTTCCTACCCTCCCTCCTTCGAAGTCACGACTCGGCTCATACTTATACAGCACAGATGTTAATCGCCAGTGGATGGCGCGTTGCCCCCTGTGTCAAGACACATATAAACGCTTCCATTTGATGTGTTCACCGTGCATTTCAGTCGTCAAGATCCAGGTATCATGAGGCTCTGTGGAAACTCGTATTAGATAGTTTAATTACTCCAGCACTTTGATACGGCCCTTTCCTTCCAGAGGCACTCTATCTTCGTCCATCGACAAAATTAAAAGAATTTTATGTAGTTTGTCATACGAGCCTGTATATGTCTTGAGCGTATATGGAAAACCTCTCTCATAAACCTTCAAGACCATTTAGTATACTGTGTATTTCTCCTTTAAGGATTTCAATGCTTTCCGAGACCACCTCACCATCCAATCCCACTGATGCTAAGGGTACAGTCAGTGTCTCCCACTTTGAAAGCACTTTTTGAACTTAGTCATTCAGCTCCTTACATATCTTTACATTTCTGGTCTCCAACCCTTCCCTCTGAATCCCCAAAACCTGTTTAGTTGGTCTGGAACCGACAAGTTACTCATGATGAAATTACGGAAGCACTCTGATTATACTTTGCCTTGTCCATGGTATTTCTCACCACTTCTCTGATCCTTCTGTCTTACTGTGCTAAATTCGTTCCTTGCTCTCTGTATACCTTTCGGATGCCGGTTGGTCTTGTTACCACCTACAGCTCCCGTAGACCATATCCTAAAGTTCTCTTGGTTTTTGACGTCATTTATCTGACCATATCCCTATTTCTAACCTTCCCTATCCATTACGTAGCTAATGGTGTTTATGTTCTAACTCCTTCACTACAGATTTCAGGAAACTATTCAGTGAGAATGATCTGTATTGTGGCTACGGAAACACATTTCCCAATGTATGTTCTCTAGGAAATTGTTTAGGTGTGTGCAGTTTCCACGACTGAATATCCCTCTTCAATTTAGTTGTCGTCTCTGATGTTTTTATGTCCCTCAGGGAGTAGGTACCAAGTGCTAGAGAAGCTGGAGGAGTAGGTACTGGGTTCTGGGGAACCTGGGTGGCGGACGTACTGGCTGCTGGGGAGCAGGTACTGAGTGGTGGGGGAGAAGGCCCCAGCTACTGGAGAAACTAGGAAGAGCAGGTAGTGGATGCTAGGGAAGCTGGAGGAGCAGGTTCTAAGGAAGCTGGGGGAGGAAGTGACTGGCGCCCGTCGCTCCGCTGCGCCGGAGGTGGAGGGTGGGGGGTGGGGGTGGGGGGGGGGTGGAGTGGGGTAGTGGGGGAGTTAATGATCCACACTTGTTGCCCAGACGCACGACAACCCTACTTCGGCAGGGGTCACGACCTTCCCGAGGCAACGACCTTTACTGAGGCAACGACCTTACGAAGAGGCGCCAGTATCGGACAGACATTTGAGGTTGAGCATAACCCACTGAGGAGGAGGAGGAGGAGTCGAAGGAATGAGTGGGTGAGTGAGGTGTTGGCGTCTGATGTTGGAGATGCAGGTCTTCCAGCGGTCGAGGTCTCGAGACTACCGTTGGAGAAGACTTGAGCCACTAAGGACAATGAAATAATAAAAGAAAAAATCAAAGACAGTGTACAACTACTAAGAAATTCTATGTCCATGCTGGGCGGTACGATCTCCTGAAGACTGGACGGAAGCGTGGAAGCGGAAGAACTGGAATAATTAATGTGAGAGGAGCGAAGAGAAGTGGTAAGCTAGTGTGAGAGGGAGTGTGTAGCGTGGGAGAGGTGGTTGGGAGTGTGTGGAAGGTAGAGGAGGACTGGAGAGAGTGAGTGTATGGGAGCAAGGCGCTGGCTAGGGCTGCCTGCCTAGCTGGCTGCCTGGCTGGCTACTGGAAGGGGCAGATGGCGATTAGTTTTGCCTCTGGAACAGAAGTATATGACATTTGATATACTGGAAAGTATAATGATATACCCTATGCCAGTAAGTGGAATACAGTTCAGTAATTAATCACGTAATTACAGCCTAAGGCATGATAATTAACAAATCAAAACCCACGGGTCATAATAACCAGAATGAACCAGTTTCCAGCGACGCTGGAATTAAAGAAATATAAACATTTTCTCTTTTTCCAGTTCTCTCGTGTTATTCTACGAAACGTGAAACGGTGAGCTCAGATAATGAATGTTTCGTTTCCGTTTCGTCCGCGGTATATCGAGTGCAGGTTATGAGGGCGTGCTCACCTACGCGAAAGGAAGATTACGTAACCAATGTTGCGTACGCCATTATCGACTCCCGTTTTCTTTATATAACACAACCGGATTCGACTTCGGTTTCGTGTTTCTCTCTCTCTCTCTCTCTCTCTCTCTCGTATTCGGACTCGGGGGGTCTTTAACGGCTTAATGATGCCTCTTTCAGCTTCGTAAAGTCCGTCTTGGACAGGCAGACAGACAGACACACACACACACACACACACACACACACACACACACACAGAAATCTGAGTGGGAGAGGGCTTGGGAGATGACATCATCCCTAACCTGTCGCTAGATTACCACATTAGGAGTACAGTAAAGGATACAAACTGTCTGGTGGCAAGTACTGGAATAGGACTTAAGTCTCTCGATGAGGAAATATTTAGTAAGCTGTTCATATCCTACGTAAGGCCAAAACTAGAATATGCTTCTCAAGTTTGGTCACCACACCTTAAGAGCTAATAGAGAAGGTCCAGAGGAGTGCAAGAGAAATGATACTAGAATTGAGAGACTCTGAATTACAGAAAGAGGCTAGAGGCCTTAGATTTACCACTTTGGAAGAGAGAAGAGTTAAGGGTGACCTAAAAACAACCCTTTCAATTTCTGAATCAGGATGAAGACACAGACAGTGAACAGTTCATCTAGAGATGTTGGGAGAAGACATGACTTGAAATGAAACACAAAATATGTTAAAGAGAAATGGAACGAAATACTTTTTATAGTATATAAGAGTGGTGGCAGAATTAGATAAACTGAAGGAAGACAAATGGCAAAAGCGGACAGCTTACATAAGTTTATAAAGTTGTATGATAGTAAAAGATGTTCAAAAGATGGGGCCCCACCAGTGTAGGACTCCTTCCCCGTACAGTAGAAATAGGTCTTACAAACATCCTCCAATCTCTCTATAGTATGGTGCAATGGCTCCTGTAGGCGACGTTGCTGTACTAGTTTTCCATCGGACTCGGGCGCGCCAGGGTGCCGGATATGGGCGTGGACGTGTGCTGGCGTGGGTGGAGCTAGCGTGGGCGTGGGCGGGAGCGGCAGGGGAGGGGGGGTGGGGGAGTCGCTCCTCATGATAATAATTATAACACAATCTTTTCCTACAGTTACTTGGGGGCCGTGTGTGGAGACTCTCTCTCTGTCTCTGTCTGTCTCTCTCTCTCTGTCTCTCTCTCTCTCTCGTCTGAGGGAACAGCAAAAGACCACAGTATTAGTGGTGGGAGGGAGGTCTGTGCCATTTCACAAGGTGGTCCTCCTGCAGCGGGTGGGAGAGGCAGCCTCTTGAGTACCGCACCTCCGCCGCCGGACCCCTCCCCCACCTCCCCCCCCCCCCACCTCTCCTCCCCAGTCTTGGCTGGGCTTGGTCATGACAGTGTTATCCCCCGCGACTCAAGGTAGGATGTCGTGGTCATAACAGCGTTTTCCCCCCGCTGATGGTAACGGAACAGCGACTTTAAAGCATAGCGGTTTTTTAACGGGACAACAAAAACATCAGTACGTGACAATTTAATAGCTCTTTTAGTCCATAAAAATTCGTGTTCATTTTTCGTAATTTCTGCTCAGGTTAAGAATGTAATGGGTTCAGTCATTTACAAAATCCAGCAGTACGGCAAAATTATTGCCCATGTGATTATGATTACAAAATGAGTCACGATTTTTTTGCTGGAACCGGGAACATATATATATGTGTGTGTGTATGTGTGTGTGAATAGAGAGAGAGAGAGAGAGAGAGAGAGAGAGAGAGAGAGAGAGAGATACGGGCATGAACATGATAAACAGCATACATAAACACTGACTAAGAATCGAGGAAGCCGAGGGGAGCTAGGAGAGGGTCCAGAGCTGAGACACAGACCATGCTAGGATACGGGCCAGAGCTGGGACATAGACCAGAGGAAGATTACCACATGGAACTGTGGTTAGAGCTCACCCTGTTGAAACAGACAGTCGAACAGAGAACTGTGACCTGGGAACAAGGGAGTGCTGGAACTGACTGGGAACCAAGACTGGAACTCTGACTGAGACGATAACAGGGATAAGAGACTGCAACAGAGACGAGGAATTGGACGATGTCTGGTACTGAAACGATGGCTGGGACTGTGGGGATGACTGGGGCCTTGAGGATGACTGGAACTGGAGCGATGACTGGGAAAGGGACGATGGTTGGACGAGGGCAATGACTGAGACTGGGGCGATGACTTAGAATGGGGATGGAGCTTCTCTGGCACTGGGGAGAGGACTGGAACTGGTGCTTAGACAAGGTACGAAAACTGGAGCGAAGAACTGGAACCTGAGTGATTAGGAGAACTGGAAAGAAGGGAAACAGCCAAACGGGCATTAGAAAGATTTGTAAATCGAGAACTGGTTTGAAAGTGGGTCAACTGAAAACTATAACTGGAGATGAAACATGGGATTGCACAGGGATTAGTATGAAACTGGAATGCCGCTGAAACAGTGACTGAGGCTTGAACGAAGACTGGGGTAACTGGAAGACGAATGCGTCTGGGTCTGGAAATGCAGTGGAGATGAGGACTAGAAGCAAGTGGAGCTGGAACTATGACTGAGGCTTCGTACTGGGAGGTTAAATCTGAACATGCCTGGAAGTGGGACTACGATTAGACTTTCTAGGACTCATCGAGCTGGAAGGAACACTGGAACTGAGATGAGAGTCCAAAGGCTTGAAAGAATACTGGAACTGGTGCTGGAAGCAGAAGTGGTGTTAGGGAGGCCACCGCAGTGACAGCCGTGTGAGTATCAGAGAGTCCAGATTGGTAAGGAGCACGCGAGGTAATTTGTTCTGGAACCAAGGCCACACAACCTCTCGTCATTGTGTGTGTCTGAACCACTTGCTCTGCTGACAAGTTAGACTTTATTGTTCGTATTATACTTTTATATGTTGTGAAACTCCTGTATATATATATATATATATATATATATATATATATATATATATATATATATATATATATATATATATATAT
>JAYMFT010174920.1:0-12157 GCA_038088735.1 Panulirus argus
ACACCTTTCACCCTCCTGCATGTTCAGGCCCCGACCGCTCAAAATCCCTTTCACTCCACCCTTCCACCTCCAATTTGATCTCCCACGTCTCCCTGTTCCCTCCACCTCTGAAACATACATCTTTGTCAACCTTTCCTCACTCATATGTTCCATACGTCCAAACCACTTCAACACACCCTCTTCTGTTCTCTCAGCCACACTCTTTTTATTACCACACATCTCTCTTACCCTTACGTCACTTACTCGAGCAAACCATCTCACACCACACATATTCCATGCATGTTGTAAAAAGCGACCAAAAGGGGAGGGAGTGGGGGGCTGGAAATCCTCCCCTCCAGTTTCTGTTTGTCACAGAAGGTATAGTGAAAGTAATTGTAAAATTAACAGAATGTGCCATGTCAGGTTCACAGTAGTGAAGTATTAGTATCATTTTGCCACTTTCAAACATTCAGCTCTTTTCAGCTTACTATGGCATCACTCTTACACAGTCAAGAGTTGTGATGTATTTAATGAAAACAATTTTCATAGATTATTATTATACTTGACCGCTGTTTCCCACGTTAGCTAGATAGCGCGAGGAAACAGATGAAGAAAAATCCATTCACTCACATACACACATATATACATACATGCACATACATGCACAATACATACATATACTTACCAACATATACATATATACATACATATACATACACATGCATAAACATATATACACATGTACATATTCATACTTGCTTGCCCCCATCCATTCCTGACGCCACCCCATCTCATAGGAAATAGCATCGCCACTCCCTGCATCAGTGAGGTATCGCCAGGAAACAGACAAAAAGGCCACATTCACTAACACTCAGTCTTTAGCTGTCATGTAAATTGAAAGTCAGCTCACTGCAACATGTTGCTTGAGGTTCATCACCATTTTTAGTGGAAGACATAGTGTGCATTGTAGGAGAACAGCTTTACCCACAATCTTCTTAGATTTGAATAATGCATCCAAGTAAGGCTTAGAATTGCTTTCACCTTTAGACGTACCATTAGCCATCTTGCTTGTATGGAAGACTGCATTAATTGTGTGGGTGGTTGTGTGGTTGGGAAGGGTAGGAACAAAGATGGCCACTGCATTGCCAAGTGAATGCACATGACTGGTTAATATCAAGGCCCCTCCTGCCACAGATTCTGTCTCTGGTTGATTCGATTGAGGGTAAGGAATTTTTGAGGATTGTTATGAATGGTTTCGGGGAAATAAGTTGGAGGAAAAGTACAGCGTTTCCTCTAAAAATTATTTGAATTGAAGTAAAAGGATTTAAAAACAAAAGTGTTTTTTAAAAAGCAGATCCTTAAAATTTTTACTTGATTACAGAAATGAATTATTAGACTTCATTACTTTACAGCTCTAGTAACCAATTAAAGGAAAAAAAAATCATAAGGCATCAGAGTGCCAGGCTTGTAGCTGGATGTTTCATGTACTATCAGCTCAGGTCACATTTGAATTAGAATGTTTCAGACTCTTTGTCTTAAGTGAGCTAAAAGTACTTTATATTGCCATTCTGCCTCTGAAGCTAATTTATGTATCAGGGAGATGTTGAGCTAACTTAATTTGAGGTAAGTTAACTCAAAGTGGAAGTACTTTATTGTGGAATCCTTTGGAAGCAAGGGAAAACAAGTTTTTACATAGTTGCTAATAAGGTAGCAAGTGGTAGCCAGTGACTTTGGATGATTTTGTGATCTCTGAATGTGTTTGTCAGTAAAGACTCGCAGAGTTATCAGGTGATTTACCATGACGTAGGGGTAAAACATGAAAAGTGATTTACTTTCATCTTTTGATGTTTTAGCTGGAAAATGTTCTGAACTTGAAACTCATCCTATATTGATATTTGTTCATCTTGATATAATAGTGCCAACTTTTTTTCAGGTGGCTGCAAAGCACAAAGTTGAGAAACAGAAGGCTGATGCCATGAAGCTCAAATCTGAGGTTGAGCAACGTAAGAGACAACTTTTGGATAAGCAAATGCAACAGCTGAAGGTAAAGGAACATCTGTATGGAATGACTTTACATTGATTGTCTTTTGTTATATTAAATTTAGTTAAGGATTTCTCTGTCTGCATGTATTAAGTATCACACTTGTTATGTTTGATACAAGTTTCTCTTTAGATCTGTGTTTGCTCATGTATGGGAAAAAAAGCATTTATGATTAACAATACTGGGGTAATATTAAAGATAGTACATAATTTCCTGCCAGAGTGAGTTGAAAGATGAGAAAGAAAATGAAATCTTATAATTGGCTTTCTATCTGTCTCATGATTTACACAGATTTTCCCCATAACTGCGATGACAGTACATCATATCTAATGTAATTCCATGTTATTGTTTTTCTTTTACAGATCTCTTCAGCATGTTGAACTTGATGTTATACATGGAATTGTACATATATTTTTTATATTAGCTGAGATATCATGGGCATATGAATGCATTCATCACGGCCATATGATTAACACTGTATATCGATCCTGATCACCAACAGTACATTGTATACCTTTTACCATGTACTGGAATTGATGGAAACAGCATACCTTTTGCTACCTGAGGATTTAAACCCGGGCATTTTGTGTAGCAGGCTGGCAGGGTACCACTCTATACGCACAGTATATCTTAAGAGATATAAACTGTACTATTGGTGCTTGGGACTGATTTGACACTGTGTACAGTTCCTGTGGGTGCAGGCTTTCCTTCACCCTCTCAGGTCATGAGATGTGATTCATAGGCTGTTGGTTGGTCTGAGATCGGAAGTTTTTGATGCTTCATATTGCGTTAGTAATGTACTGGCCTACCATGGGGCAGGCCTGGGTTCAAATCCAGAGGTATGTTGTTTCCATCTGTTCCATGTGTACAGTACGTTAAGAGATGTGAACTGTGCTATTTATGACTTGTATGGGTGTGGGTTTTCCTTCACCCCCTCAGGTCAAAAGATGTGACAGGGGTCTCATAAACTACTGGATGTCTGAGATGGAAAGCTTTTGTTGCTTTGTATTGCAGTGGTACTATACTGGCCTACCATGCAGCAGGCCCAGGTTCAAATCCTCAGGTGCTCAGAGGTATATTGTTTCCATCTGTACCATGTTTACATCACATGTTAAAAGATACAGATTGTACCATTGTTACTTGGGATTGATTTGATGCTGCCTGTGACTCGTGTGGGTCTGGGCTTTCCTTCAGCCTCTCTGGTCACGAGATCTCATAGACCATTGGTTGGTCTGAGATGAAAAGCTTTTGTTGCCTCATAGTGCATTGGTAACATGCCAGCCTGTCACAAGACATGCCTGGGTTCAAATCTTCCAAGCCCCCAGAGGTACTTTGTTTCCATATTCAGGTAGGAGTCCATACCTTCTGGCAAGTCATTCACATAGATCAAAAAGACTAATGGTCCCAAACAGAACCTGTGGCTTTCTTTTAATGTGCATTCTTTGTTCCCATCTCCCTAGATAATCTTTTACTCTTTGATGGAGTCTCCACCCAATTCCTGCCTGGTGATCCATCTTCTTATTCAGCCTTTCATGCAGCATAGTATCAAATGCTTTCTGCAGTCCAGATACAAACATTCCACCCAGCCTTCCCTTTTGCCTGAGACCGCTTACTTTCATAGAAATCTAAGAGGTTTGGTGCACATGATCTTTCCTTAAAGCCATGCTATCTCTTACCTAGGTAATTTTTCCTCAGTGAAAAGTCATTCATTTGTTTTCTGATTATCTTTTACCTAACATTGTAGTTAACATTTATCAGTGAGACCAATCTGTAGTTCAGAGCTTGTTCCTGGTATCTTTTCTTATAGATAGGTATGATGTTTGTCCTTTTCCACTTCCTTGGCACATTGCTTTTATCCATTGACATCTTTAACTGTAATTGAAGTGGTTTATATAGTGTATCTGCACACTTCTTTAGTGCATGTTGTGAAATTTCATTTGGACCATGTTCCTTGTTTGAGTCAAGACCTTTTAGTATTTTAGTATTAATAGTTGGGGTGAACAAGTATCATTAAACTTTAGGGAGAATAAGATGTTTAGGAGGGAGGTAAATAATGTGCAGAAGACAAGAGAACAAATGGGGACGTAAGTGAAGGGGGGCAAATGGGGAAGTGTTAACAGGGAATGATGAAATGAGTGAGTGTTTTGAAGGATTGTTAAATGTGATTGATGATAGAGTGGCAGATGTAGGGTGTTTTTGTTGAGGTGGTATGCAAATTGAGAATCAGGGAGAGTGGTTTGGTGAAAAAGAAGAGGTGATGCCAGTTTTGCATAAGATGAAATACGGCAAGGAAGTTGGAGTTGATGGTATTGCAGTTGAATTTATTAAAAAAGGGAGTGACTTTTCTGTTGATTTGTTAGTAAGAATTTTCATTGTATGTATGGATCTTGGTGAGAAGCCTGAGGATTGACGAAATGCATGTATAGTGCCACTGAATAAAAGTAGGGAGATAAAGGTGAGTGTCCAAACTACTGACGTATAAGTTTGTTGTGTCTAGCTATCTGTCTGTATCTTTGATGCCTGTTCCCACCCAGAACTCCTTCAAGGGGGTGACCATGGGAGTAGAGTCTCCATAACTGGTGAAATCCAATGCCACTTCTTAGCATTTAGTGCCTCATCCTTAACAGGCCACTGTCAGAGGGCAACTCTAGTGCAGTGTTTGCAGAGGCTCCTACCAAGTGTTCTAACAGACTACTAACACCTAATGCTCCTGCCTAATGATGTGTATACCTGGTAAGTTTTATGGGAGAGTATTGATTGAGAGGTTAAAGGCACGTACAGAGCACCAGATTAGGGAAGAGCAGTGTGCTTTCAGAAGTGGTAGAGGATGTGTGGATCAGGTGTTTACTTTAAAGAATGTTTGAGTAATATTTAGAAAGACAGATGGATTTATATGTGGCATGTATGGAACTGGAGAAGGCATATGATAAGGTTGATGGAGATGGTTTTTAGAAGGTCTTTAGAATAAACTGTGTGGGAAGAAAGCTTCTAAAAGCAGTGAGAAGTTTTTATCAAGGGTTTAAGGCTTGTGTACTAGTAAGAAGAAAGGAGAGTGACTGTTTCCAAGTTAAGTTTGGTCTGTGGCAGGGGTATATGATGTCACCATGGTTGTTCAGTGTGTTTATGGGTGGGGTAGTGAGGGGCCTGAACATGCAGGAGGGTGAAAGGTGTGCATGCGATAGAGTGAAGTGGAACGATGTTATTTAATGGAGTTGACTTGCAGTCATTGGACTGAACCAGGGCATGTAAAGCATTTGGGTTAAACCATGGAAAGGTGTGTGGGGCCTGTTTATGAATAGGGAGCTGTGGTTTCAATGCATATCACATGGCAGCTAGAGAATGGATGTCAGCGGATTTGGCTTTTCTTCGTCTGTTCCTGGCACTACCTCAATAATATAGGAAATGGTGATCAAGTTTGAAAGCTTATGAAATGAAACCCTTTCTAGATATCTTAGTCTTTTCTAAAACCTCCTTTCCACTCCATCTCACTGGTGTCTTCCTTTGTGATAACACTTTGAATTTCTTAATCGGTTGTGATGTGTGGTATGTGCTAGACCTGCCTTTGGACAAAATGGTCAGAGCAAAAGGTAGTAGTAGTTGATAGGAACATTAGGTAGGAGGATTAGGTAGAAACATTAGGTAGAAGTAGCACATTGGAACATTAAGTAGTAGTAGTCAGTAGGAATATTAGGTAGGAGAGTAGGAACATGAAGTATGAGCTTCTGGAAATAATGTTCCAGAGTTATCCTCTGGCAGTGGCCTTTCATGAGTGAGGCACTAAAAGCTAAGAATCGGCACAGGAGTTTACCAGTTATGGAAATCCTTTTGCCATGGCCACTCCTTGAGGGAGTTCCTGGAAGAGACAAATGTGAGAGGGATCCTTACATCATCCTCTACAATTGTTCCCTCTGAATCCCCTAGCCTGATTAGCTGCCCTTTAACTGACAATTTATTTCTAATGCTATTATGAAAATGTATTTTTTCCTGTCTTGTCCTTATTATTCTTTTCCAAGTTTCTTTGTTCTTTCATTCTCATCCTTCCTTGCTTTCTTATACCTTGCAAATGCCACTGCATATCTCAAAGTTCTTTTGCTCTTCAACAGATATCATATATAAAACTAGTCATCTCTCTTTGTTAACATTCCCCACTGTATTTGAGGGGAGAGGCACCCATATTCCTACTCTTCATTTTAAATTCAGTTGAGTTGGTAGTGTTATAGATGATTATTTGTAAATCTTTTAATTTTTTAGTTCTTTGAACTTCATATTTTGATTCTGCTTGTTGGATTGTGTGTCCATGAGGTGTGCATAAGAGACAGCCAGTCTCTCACTATGATAAATGATTGATGACCAGTGAAGAAATGTATTAGTGATTTTAGTTGATATAATGGAATATTTCATATTACAAATTTACTTTTCTGATTACAGGTGTTGGTGAATAAACTAGAGTCAAACAAGACTACAATGAAAGCAGAGGAGAAGAAGGTTCTTTTAGATACTATAAAGTCCCTCCAGATTGCCATTGACACCACTCGGTCACAGGTGGTTGCTGGGGAGACACCCAAAACCAAGTCCCAGGTGGATAGGGAGATCCTAGATACAGAACTGGAACTTTATACTGTCCAAGCAGAAGGTGGGGACATTACTAAATTGCGGACACGGCTCAACCAGTTGCGGGCACAACAGCAAGCAGCAGGGTACCCTCCTTCACGTTCTGTCAGACACAATCCATATGGCAGTGGAAGGTAATTTTTCAAAAATTAGAAGTTGTCATCACCTTTTAGGGCATTAGATGTATTCTGGCTGCTTGTTTTATGAATTAAGGTTTCTTTGTTTTTTACCCAGTTGCATACTCAGCAAGGTAATGTTAGGTACAAACAACCAGTGGTCACATTTGCACTGATCCACTCTAGCATAATTTATCAAAATGAGAACCCCCATTCACAGCCAAGCCCTACAGCCTATTCCATGGTTTATCATTACTGCTTCATATGCCTAGGTTCAGTTTAGTGACAGATGTACCCCTTAAACCACACTGATTCAGGTCATTCTACTTCTTGCCTGCCTCTCATCATCCTGAATATTCAGACCCCGGTACTGTAAATCCTCCACTCCAGTCTTCCATCTTAATTTAATGCTTCCCTTATATGGATTCCCTCCACTTCCAACATGTAAATCCTCTTTATCATTCTATCATTCTTTCATTGCTTAGTCTCTGCATATGCCCAAACCATTTCAGTACACCCTAGTTGGCCCTCTCAGTCATACTGATCACTGTAACCACGTTTCTCTTATACTGTCTTTAAAAATACGATGAACCTACCTCACCCCACACATCATCATCTGTCATTTCATTTCATACATGTCCTCTTCTCTCACTTTCATTTTCTTATAGGACCTAAGAGTAACATGAATACAACATTTTCGGAACCACTATACCATCGACCAGTGGTAGCAGATTCAAGTGAGAAACTGCAGAGGTTGGTGTCTAAGTTTGGAAGAGTCTGTAAAAAGTTTAGAAGAGTCTGTAAAAGGAGGAAGTTAAGAGTAAATGTGAATAAAACCAAGGTTATTAGGTTTAGTACTGCAGAGGCTTGAGTTTGTTGGAGGAAGTAGAATGTTTAGATACCTGGGGGTGGACATAGCAATGAATGAAACCATTGAAGTGGAAATGAGTCATAGGGTAGATAAGGGGGTGAAGCTTATGGGAGCGTTGAGGAATGTGTGGATAGAGAGAATGGGAGAATGAAAATTGGCATGTTTGAAGGTACAGTAGTCCTGTCGATATTGTATGGATGTGGAGCATGGTCTATAGATGAGAATGCGTAGAGAAGTGTGTTTGTGTTGGAAATGAAATGTTTGTGGTCAGTATGTGGTGTGAAGTAGTTTAATTGTGTAGTTGATAGTGAATGGAAACATGGAAGTGGAAGTGAGTCATAGGGTGGGGGAGGGGGCGAAGGTTCTACGAGTGATGAAGAATGTGTGGAAAGAGAGAGCCTTATCTCGGAGAGCAAAAATGGATATGTTTGAAGCAGAAGTTAGTCATAAGGTGGGGGAGGGGGGCGAAGGTTTTTTTTTTTTCATACATATTCGCCATTTCCCGTGTTAGCGAGGTAGCGTTAAGAACAGAGGACTGAGCCTTAGAGGGAAAATCCTCACTTGGCCCCCCCTTCTTCGTTCCTTCTTGTGGGAAAGTTAAAGAAACAGGAGGGGAGGATTTCCGGCAGGTTGAGTGGAGTGTGGGGGAGGGTCTATGTTCCAGACGACACAAGCGGGGGCGCTGGTAGCGCTTGCCCGTGACTAAATGTGGCCCGGACTTTTCATAATGATGATGTACGTTCGTCTGTCCTTGGCCACCGCCACCGGCCAGTCTGGTGTGGCCTGGGAGGTGGCCATCGCTGACCACTGTGATGTGTGGCCTTGGAGGTGGCCACCATCACTTAGTCCATTGCTATCAACACCCACCATTGTGCCAGAGACCCGCCAGTGTGGCACAGGCCCACCAGTCTCACCCACAATAACCAGCGTGACACAGACACCACCAGTGTTACCAACACCCACCAGTGTGGCACAGACACTACCGGTGTTACCATAGCTCACAAGTGTGGCACAGGCCCACCAGTCTTGCCAGCAATCACCAGTGTGGCACAGGCCCAGCACCCACCAGTGTGGCAGAGCCTGGCTGGCCATCAACCACACATGTCGCCAAGTTCCACCATCTCCCGCTAATGGTCCTCTGGGCGTTTCATTCCTTCAAACACGAACCACAGGAACGTGAAAAGACGATATTGGCCGTGCAGCAGACAATGACACAGATCACACCACAGTGAATATCAGGGAGAAAAATGTGAAAACGAAAGAAAAAGAATTCTGAAGTCGTGTTAAATCTATCATGGTAGAGCCAAGGAAATGATGTTAAATATTGGATCAAAATATTGATAATTGACGCGTGGAGTAGACGGTGTGTGTGTGTGTGTGTGTGTTAGAAAATACCACAAGTTACCAGGCTGGTGTAGGTTGGGTCCAGCCAGTGTACTAGCGTGGCGTGGACGCCTGTAAGACCCATGAGTCCCCCTGGTAAACCTGGTCTCATTCACCAAGTATGAACACGGCATGGATGGTATGGTCACTGCCGCTGGTGTACAGACGAAGGCTGGGAGTGTGGCACTGAAGGGGTGAGGGAGGGAGGGGAGGAGGAAGGGAGGCACAGAGTATCACTAGGAAGGAACGAGGGAGGGAAGTACAGATAGGTGTGGCACAGACCATCACGGGGAAGGAGGCAGGGAGGAATGCAGCGACAGGGGAGGCACAGACTATCACGGGGATGGAAACAGGGAGAGAGGTACAGAACAGCTGTGGGAACAGACTATCAAGGGGGAGGAGGCAGGGAGAGGAGTTCAGACAAGTGAGGCACAGACTGTCACAGGGAGCGAAGCAGGGAGGGAGGCACAGACAGATGTGGCACAGTTTGTCACAAGGAGGGAAGTAGAGAGAGGCGAGGCACAGACTATCACAGAATTCAAGGGCCCCCCTGGCTGGACGACAGGTCGTTCTATATAACAACAACGCATCACATACAAGAGCAAACATGGGGGAAAGAATACTGGTGGACCATGAACTCCCTGGTGAGGTGGGGCTAGCTGGCCCCAAAGACCACAGATGGTCAGGGCTGAGATGGCCCCTAGATGGCCAGCCCGGGTCAGCACGTCTCTCATGGCGCGCTGGCCCCAGAGGGCTGCCCGACACCACACCACAGTACCCTACGGACTCTCGTGCGTAGGGCTGAATCTGAGGGGCTCTTGGTACCTAGTCTTACCTGTCACAGTACCCTGTGAACCCTCGTACATAGGGCAGAGTAAGAGGGGGGGGGGGGAGGTCCCTTGATAATAAGTACTACCCTACCCTTGCGGGCCCTCGTACTGAGGGCACAGCGAGAGGGCCCTCTCCCCTGACCCGAGCCATCAGAAACGGATTGGCTGAAAGCACATGCACCCAAAAAGATTAGGTGATTAATCCCCAGCCAGTTAAGGATTAGGATCAAGGACTTTCTCCCCCCCCCCCTTTTTTTTCGGTTATTACAGGATTATAATTAATCGTCTAAATGGCCCGGAACTTTTTTAACATCAACTGAGTAAGTGACAGAGAGCAGCATTTCGATTAATCCTGCTTTCAGAGGATTATAAAATAAATCATTCCAACCCCACTCGCGACCCAGCGCTTCACAGCTGTTCATTATTCAGTTACCAGGGCAGCCGGGGGAGGGGGGGGGAGGAGGGAAGGGGAGGGGAGGGGAGGGGGAGGGGAGGTCGGTCCTCCCTCCAAGCCTGCCAAGCGAAGGGTGGGAGGAGGGGGGGGGGTGGTCTTGCTAGGCGCTAAGTCAAGTCGTTTTCATTTGTTGACCGAAAAAAAAAAGAAAAAAAAAAAAAAAAATCGCGACTTACGGACGGACGATTTTCATAGGCAACTTCTCCAAAGTTCTGCACACAGACAGACAGACGCAGGCACAGCCTCACAACACTCCAGGACCCGTGGCGCCGACCGGTGGACGTGGCCAGCTTCCCAGGTGCTGCAAAATATCACGTTCCGCACAGGCCAAGCTGCAGGATGACCCACACAGTCTCTCGCTCTCTCTATCTCTCTGTCTCTGTCTCTCTCTCTCTCTCTCTCTTTCTGCACCAACCCCAGTCCATTTTCCATTGAGATATACAAGGAAAAACGGCAACGCCATCTGTGTACGACACCCAGGGACTAAAGACCTTCCCCCCCCCTCCCCCTTCCCAGAAAGCAGATCGACAGTGAGACTCGACTCAACAGACTGCTACAGACGACCAGGCCACATCCCCTACTGGGGGTATGGCACGCTCGCTGCCACACTGGTCGAGTCTCTGCTTGATGCGTGACGACCAGTGCAGCAGCAGCAGCGGACGCGGTAGTAGTAGCAGGAGGAGCAGCAGCAGGAGTGTATCGACTCTGTCCAGCTACGCACGTATTCAGTCACGACGCCTCACTTGTGAAAAGAAAAACCTTCGGCCTTTTACGTATATATATACGAGTCAGCGTGCCACTTCGGCGAGATGGTCGAGACTTGCGTGCGTACGTGTGGCACGGTGGTGGTGGTGGTGGTGGTACCAGGATCTGGACCTCGCCACAGAACTGTGTGTGTAAAAACGTTGCCAGCGGACCGTTCCTGACAGACGGAGTCTAGTCTACTGCTGCACTGGGCAGAGACGGTTCCGCGTGAGCCACCACCACCACCACCACCAGCTGCTGCTGCTGCTATTGCTGCTGCTGCTCAGCGGAAAAGAGGAGGAGGAGAAGAGGTCCCCGTGATACGAGCGTGGACGCTTTAACCCATCACGGACGTGGGTCGGTTTCGACGGAGTTCTCTATGGACTCGGGAGGTACTTCCCAACAGCCAAGAGGCACTCCCAAACAGTCAAGGGGTACTCCACAGAGACGAGAGGTACTTCCCAACAGCCAAGAGGTACTTCCAAACAGTCAAGGGGTACTCCACAGAGACGAGAGGTAACTCCTCAACTGCCAAGAGGTACTCTTCCACAGACGAGGGGGTACAATTCTCGACCGTCCACAGTGAGCACGGTTATGGTGATTCCGATGCCCTGGCCAGTGAGACCTCTCTGAATCACGTCTAGCCACTAGCGCCATGGCGGACGTTACGTGGCTCATTCGTGCCTCCGTACGTACACGAACACGGACGATCCTTGGGCCACTCCCACACGGAGGGGATGAGAAGCACGCATCGAGCCAGCGTCTTGTACGAAGCGGGTGCTCGACTGCTTCATCAGGAGCCAGTATGTCATGTCTGGGTTTTTCCTGCCACTTGATCTGCACGTCTGACGCCCAGAGCTGCATCCTGCCTCCTGATCTGCACGTCTGACGCCCACAGCTGCATCCTGCCCCCTGATCTGCACGTCTGACGCCCACAGCTACATCCTGCCTCCTGATCTGCACGTCTGACGCCCACAGCTGCATCCTGCCCCCTGATCTACAGGTCTGACACCCACAGCTGCATCCTGCCTCCTGATCTGCACGTCTGACGCCCACAGCTGCATCCTGCCTCCTGATCTGCACGTCTGACGCCCACAGCTGCATCCTGCCTCCTGATCTGCACGTCTG
>JAYMFT010174931.1:0-12157 GCA_038088735.1 Panulirus argus
ATATATATATATATATATATATATATATATAACCTTATCTTTGGATGCTGATCGTTACAACATACTTCTCTGACATCTTGATCCTTGACCTTTGCCACTGACTCATCGTTCTTCCTAGATCATCTCGAAATAAATCTTCCGTTCCGCCTCCAGCTCTCGAGCAAAATGTTCCCGTTTTTAATTTCCTTTTTTCGATTTTAAAAGTTGGGTTTTTGACGCTGGCGATCTATAGCGCTCAATTTACCCCCTGAGCTGTCGAAATGATTGTTGAATTTTTCTGGCTCTTTCGGGAACTCGGTATTTGGAAAGTATTTCAAAAATCGTTGGTAAAGTATAGTAACAAAATGTAATTATTTTCTTTTTATTATAAATGTAATCTTCAATATTTTTTGTTTAGTTCTCTTTCGGAAACTCGTTATATAGAGAGTATTTAAAAAAATCGTTGGTAAAATAATCATAAGAAAATATGATTATTTTCTTTTTATGATAAATGAATTCTTTAATAGATTCTGTTTCTTTTTTTCTTCATCGTTAATCTGACGGAATTCTTCGCTCGCGAAAATCGTCGCTGGCAATCTGTCAGCGCTGGCGTGCAAACAGCCAATCAGCGCCGCTCTGAGTCGCCACCGCCTCTGCAGCAGCAATGTGAACGCGACCCTTTCAGTCTCAGTCTCAAATAATGATTTAATTTTTCGGTCACCTGGCGACGAAAGGACAAGGCTGCCCTATCTAAATTCCAGTCTTTACTGCTGTCGGTTGGGTTAAACACTGTATGTCTGGGATTACTCCACGAATCCATATAAAGGGATTTTTCTCAGAGCGGGATTGAGACTCTCCTGTTATTCAACGGTGAGCAGAAACCGTTGTTTTTCCGTTCGAACTGGCTCTTTTTCGAAATGTGATTACTGTTTGTGTGATACGGACGGGGGAGGAGAGACAGGTTTACACTGGCGTTGCCCCGTCTCCTTACCTTGTAGATACGTATCGCGTGTTTGCTCCCTTGTGCGTACACAGACAGACACGCGGACAGACGGACGGACGGACAGGCAGACAGACACACCCGTAACCCTGATACAGAACATCCCGGACATGTGTTGTGTGGTCTCCGCGTGGGACGAGAAAAGATCTTTTTACTCGATGTTGATATTGGTAAACATCAGGGCCTTTGTGAAACACGTAAAATGAATATACCACAACAACGTATATACGGTCTTTGACACTAATACAGATGTGTAGACGGGAGGGCTAACGCTGGAAGGAGACAATCAAGTTTTTTTGAGAAATGTTGGTATAGATCACGCTCTAAACAAAGATTTATTTCAATATCGATTTTGCCGTGGTGGTGGTGACCCGTTCTTCTGGGTCACGCAGATATGTCGTTGTCATCGTTTGAGAGACCGAGAAAGACGATGATTGGTATTTCATTGAACTACTGAGGTTTCTAAATGACCTAGAATATAAGAGAAAGAAAACTAGTTATCTATAATTTCTAACTCAGAATCCTTCAACCAATCCTCTTAACAACATCTTTAGCATCGGTAATACTTTTTAAGTATTTTTCCAATCCATATATACATTTCCTCCACACTGACTAACATTTCTGGCTTGTGATATACTTAAAGATACAACCTTGAAGTTATTGAACCAGGGCTGTTCAGCTGGGTAAGAACAGATAAGAGTTAAGCAACTCCTTGACGATGGGGATTCGACGGTACTACCCTAAAGGTATAATAGCGTGACCTTTGACCCGACCCTGAGGGGTAAGGTCAAATTACCATTATCCATCATACCTATTAGGGTTGGTACCGTCGTGATCAAGGGGTCAGCATCATCCCTACCGTCACAGCGGACTAATTTTCATCTGTCTCTCCCCACAGCCGCAGAGGCCGGGCAAGCCGGACCTGAACCCAAGATTTTACCTGCACTAATAAGAGGTAAGCTAACTACCTGGGCTATATTTACGCCTGGCAGTATTTTGGTATGTTTGTGTGTATTTGTATTTGACTGTCTGCTTGTGTGTGTGTGTGTGTGTGTGTGTGTGTCTGTCTGTCTCTGTCTGTCTGTCTGATTGTCTGTCTGTCTGCGTGTGTGGACGTATGTGTGTGTGTGTGTGTGTGTGTGTGTGTGTGTATGCGTGTGTCTGTCTGTCTGTCTGTCTGTGTCTGTCTGTGTCTGTCTGTCTCTCTGTCTCTCTGTCTGATTGTCTGTCTGCGTGTGTGGACGTATGTGTGTGTGTGTGTGTGTGTGTGGAAGAAAACGGAGCAAACCTAGAAAGAGAAGAAAGACAGTAAAGAAAACGCTCACTTTCTTTCATTCTGTTGTCTTGTTATATATCACCTGCCTGTTCATTGTCTTATATATATATATATATATATATATATATATATATATATATATATATATTTCTTGGCGTTTAAGGTGTATGTGTGAGAGAGAGGAAGAGGGAGGCTGTGGTGAGGCTAGAGCTGTAATTATGGCGGTCAAACGTTCTCAAAGGGAGTTTCTCGCGACCGGAAATGGGATGGAGAGATTTCCCAGCGATCAGAAATGTCCTCACAATTAAAGCCCGCTTGGGGAACTTCCTCACAAGCAGAGAGCGCGCGGCTGGAGAGGATATTATTTCCCCAACAATCAGAGCGACGCTGAAGGGATATGTCTTCACGATCAGAAAACAGGTGGGGGTGGGGGGTAGATTTAATCACAATCAGAAAGAAGAGGGGTTAAATTTCTTTAAAATCGGAACGAAGGTGTGGAAATTTCTTTGACAATCAGGTCGAAGGTAGGGGGAAATTTTCCTTCACAATCAGAACTCAGGTGGGGAGACTTCCCTGACAATCAGAACTAGGGAGAGAGAATTTTCTCACCGTCAGACAAGTGTGTGTGTGTGTGTGTTGTGTTGTGTTTAGGCTGTGTGTTGCTACTTATTATCGTCGTGGTAGTGTTGCGGTTGTTTGCCGGAATTATGAGCTGTGTTGTAGCGAGTTCATGGTCGTGGTGCGGATCTATGTTGAGGGAAGTGTTTTGAAGACGTTGCGTTATTTCTGTGTTTGGGTTGTGTTATTGATGAGTTTTGGTGGGGTTATACTTGTGATTTGGTAGCTTTGTGGTTGTGTCGTGTTTTTTTTTGTGTTGGTTGCGTTTTGGTTACATCACGGTTGTGTTTTGGTTGATGCTGGTATTTCGTGGTTGTATTCTCGTTGTTAAGGTTGTGCTATGACTGTGTTGTGGTTGTATTGTGGTTGTGATGTGGTCATCTTGCGTTGTGTCTTCTGGTTGGGTTGTGGTTGTGTTCTGGTTGTTGTGATTGTGCTGTAATTGTACTGTGGTTGTGTTGTGGTTGTTTTTAGACCACGTGTTGTGATTTTCCGTCGTAAATGTGCTGGTGTGGTTATGCTGGTTGTGATTTTTTTTCTTTGTTGTGCTTGTCTTGCGTTTCCTTAGGGTTATGATCGTGATGCAGCTGTTTTACGTCTTTGCATTGTTGCTTAGTGTTGATGTGGTGGTAATGTGTTGTGGATGTGTACTGTGAGTTGTGACCGTGCTGTGCTCTGGGTGTTGTTACTTACCACGTTTAGGTTTCGTGTTTACTTTTGTTGTCTGCTAAAGTTGGAGCCTGTTCCTAAACTTCATGGTTGTACAGGAATTATGTTGTTGGTGTGTTGTGGTTGTGAAGTGGTTATTTTTTTGTGGTCGTGATGTAGTTGTATTGTGATGGCATTGATGTGTACTGTGGCCATCTTTCGGTTTTGGGTTGTGTTGCAGTTGTTTTGTGCTGTTGTGATTATCCTGCTGTTTTTCTGTGGTTCTTCTGGGTGGGGGGAGGGGGGGAAGGGTGCATAAATGTTGTGGTTGTGTTCAGGTTGTCCTGTGGTAGAACTGCAACTGTCTTGGGGTTGTTTTGTGGTTATGTTATGGTTTGCCTGCGGTGTGTTGTAATAGTTGGGGTTATATTGTTGTATTGTGGTCATGTCGTGGTTATGTTGTGTTTGGATTGTGGTTATTTTGTGGTTGTGTTGTGGCTGAGCAGTGGTTATGTTGTAGGTGAGATGCAACTGAATTGTGTTTTGTTGTGTTTGTGTGTTGTGGTGTACCGCGGTTGTGTGGTGTGGTTGTGTAATGCAGATGTGTCTTTCTGATGGTCCTCGTGGCTACATGTAATTGTGGTTGTATGATGTGACTGCAGTGATGCCCTGTCTGTGAGTTATGATGTGTTCTGTATAACAGTTGTGTGTAATGGTTGCTATGAGATAGCAATTAGTCCTAATCATGTGTTTGTTTTATACATTTTCTTTGTCTTTTGGTGGTTTTGTATTGCTCTTGTGATATGGATGTATGTGTTGTAGATGTGATATGCTTGTGTTACAGTTTTATGTGCTGCGGTTGCGTTAGGAGTGTGTTACGGTTACATGTTTTATCTATGATGTAGTTGTAATATCATCTTTTATGTATTGTAGACATGTTGTGGTTGTGTTGCAGCTGTCTGTGTTGTAGTTTTGTTACTGTGATATGTGTTACGTTGTGGTTGCGTTACGGTTGTATGTTGTGTAGTGTTGTGGTTGTATTATGGTTGTATGTGTAGTGGTCATTGTACTTGTGTATGTGTTGTAGTTGTGTTGTCGGTGTTCAAGTGCATGTGTTGTAATTGTGTTGTGGGCGTGCTACGGTTGTATAAGTTGTATATGTTAGGTTGTTCATGTTGTGCTACAGATGTATGTGTTGTGTTGTAGTTGTGATACTGTTGTATTTGCAAGTGTTGGGGTTGTGTTTTGGTTGTATGTGCTGTGTTTGTGTTATGATTGAATGTGTTGTATGAGTGTTGTGACTGCATTATGATTGTATGTGTTGTAACTGTGTTAAGGTTGTATGTGTTGTAGCTGTGATGTGGTTGAGTAACGGTTGCATGTGTTGCACTTGTGATGTGGTTGTGTAAAGTTGTATGTGTTGTGGATGTGTTACTGTTTTGTGTGTTGTACTTGTGTTGTGCTTGTACGTGTTATGGGTGTATTACGGGCATATGTGTTGCAGTTGTAATGGGATTGTATTATGCTTGTGTGTGTTGTACATGTGTTGTGGTTGTATGTATTGCAGTTGTGATGTGATTGTATCACGGCTGTATGTGTTGCAATTGTGTTGCGGTTATATGTGATGTTTGTGGTACAGTTGTAGAAACTGCAGTTGTGTTGCGGTTGTGTTACGGTTGTATGTGCTGCAGATGCGACCCGGTTGTGTGACGGCTATGTGTGTTGAAGCTGGGATGTTATTGTGTTACGGGTGTATGTGTTCCCGTTGAAATATTGTGTTACGGTTATATGTGTTGCGGTTGTGACGTTGTTGTGTTTGGGTTGTATTTGTCGTGGCTGTGAGACCCGTAGTATGAGTGATGGTCATGTGACCCAACTCACTGCCAAAAATTTTGGTTCCACCGTAAATGAGTAAACGGTAGTTAGTGTAAAAGCTAAGCTGGCAACAGCTGACCGTATATAAACAAAACCATGCGTTGAGCAGACAACAACAGCTGACCGCTCGAGACCCCTAGACCCCTGTCCTCACCTCAGGTCATGCCCAATGTGAGTCTACGTTAAGAAGATACGTCAGTCTTAGGTAATACTGGGTCAACTGGTCACGCTAGCGAGGTCCAACCAATCACGGTGTCCGCTGACCTCATTAAACGTATGCGAATTGCGGACAGGATGAACGAGACGCGCGGATGGACGGACGGGGAGACACTCGGACCCTTTAGGGTCAGGTCAAAGGCCAAGCTTTTCTAAACAAGGGTCATACAGTCCTGCTAGAGAGGGTCGTACCGTCGTGTTAAAGGGGTCGTAAAGTCGTGAAGTCGTGCTCCAGGGTCGTTACCGTCCTGCTGGTGATGAGAATTTTAATAAACCACCAAGAAAATCATGACCCGTCTTGAGACCACTTTCTTCGGGGGCAATTACTTACCTGTTCCTCTGACAGTGAGGATCACCTGTAATGAGGCCCGTGCTTGACATGGCCGGGGCTGGCTGGGGAGAGGCTTGCTTGCTTGCTTGCTACGTCGCCACGGGAAAAGCGAAGGTTAATGGTATGCAAATTGATCCGAGGCAAGTCTGGGGCCCTCGTATTATGCATGTATTAAACTCCGCCACTGTAGGGGGACGCAAATGTCTCAGGGCCTCTTCGTGGGATGCTGAAAGCGTACGGGCAATAATCTTCCTCCTGTCTCCTAATCGCTCTCCGTCTATCCCTTTCAGTCACCAACTCCTTCCCACTTTCCATCACTCTCTCTCTCTTTCTCTTGCTCCATCTACCTACTTGTCTTTCTCTTCTTCTCCCTTCTTCCTTTATCCTGTCTCCCTCTTTTCATTCTTTTTTTTTCTTCTGGTTAAGAGAACCCATTCAAGTTACTCTATGTTCTTCCTAACTTTCTAAAGCAGACCACCTGAACCTTTCTCCCCCCCACTCACTCTGCCTTGTAAGCGACACATCCTTCCGTTCAACAGACAGACAGAGTGACACAGACGGGCAAATAAACAGAATGGTAAAAAGACAGAACCACGCACAAAAAACAAACGAAAACGCGGACAGAAAGGTAAACAAATGCACATACACACATACACACATGAAATGTATACAAATACACGTTCAAAGGAACTCACATACACACACAACAGAACACTAAAACATGTACAGACGCACGAAACACAATCACACAGACTCAAACACCAAAGAATATACCAAATGAATGTCTCCTTCAACAAGCGGTTCCCATCCTAACGTAGGTTCAGAACCAGAATATCCTTCTAAAGTTTGGTCACCACAGTCAAAGAGGCACCAAGAACTAATAAGGAAGGTCCAGAGGAGAGGAGAAGAGAGACGATACCAAAATCAGAAGACTTTAGTTACACAGAAAGGTTTGAATAGGCTTTTAAATCTGCCCATTGTGGAAGAGAGAAGAGTAAAAACGTGACGTTGATCACATCCTTCACGTTTTTAGACTAATTTGATGAATTCCAGTGAACATCTCTTCGAACGATGCAGAGACAGAAGACCCAGAGGCCACAGCTTGAATCTAGACGGGGAATTTGTTGGAAATGCTGGAGGAAAAAAAAAAGTGTTTTTTTATATTATAAGAGCCTTGGATGAATGGGATAAGGTGAGTGGAAGTATAGTGAATGTGGAGAGCACAGAGGAGTTTAAGACGCTGTGTATGGCAGTAGAGGAATTTCAAGAGGTGGGGGGTCCCATGAATACAGAACTCCTTTTCCTTACCAAGAAGACAGATAATCAAAAGCACACACACACACACACACACATACACACACACATACACACACACACGCGCGCGCAGAGACACGTGGGGACACATTTCAAATTTCCTTCTCGGACGCCAGTGAACCTGACGTATTAACCTCGCCATTCAGCACATAAACAGCGGGGCAGATTGGGAGGCCAAGCCTCACTTAACGAACCATGGGGGTCACCCCGCCCCCCTGCCCCTGGGGCACCTCATTCGTCTGCCCCGCGGGGCGCCCAGCTCCAAGCACCAAGAGGTAGATGAAGACGAAATAACATAGTTTTGTAGCCTTGTATAGGCTAGCGGGAGGGCCGGGTGGTGCCGCCCTTGGTGGTGGGGGGTCTGTGTAGGGGTCACTTTGGTAACGGGCCAGCGGGGTGGGTGGGTGGGTGGACAGTAGGGAGTGAATGGGGGAGTAATTGGGACGAGATGAGTGAGGAACGTTAGGGGAGGAGAAGTGGGGTGGAGAAAGGAGAGTATGGAAGGCATGGCGCATGTTGGGAGTGTGGGAGGTACGGGGAGTGGGAGAGGGAGAGTGTAGGGAGAGAGACCTGGGGAGTGAGAGGACGTGGGAGAGTGGAGATGCCCCAATTCAAACAATTCTTTCCCTCGTCCAATGACTTCCTCTTCTCCCTCTAACTACTCCTAATATAAAAAGGTATCCTTCACTCTGCTGGGCCCTTCACGGCAGCGCTGTCACCATCTTTATGCACGAAACACAGCAGACATCTCCTCCTCTTCCAGAATGGAACGTGAACGTCATTTGCACTGACTGCGTCACTCAGATAGTGGCCTCCGAGGATAGGACACAATCCCTGAACACACCCACCTAGAACAGAGGCACACAGACTCAACAAGAACATATAAACAAGCAGAAACACATTCACTACTGTGGCGCTGGGGAGTATAAAACACAGCGACACAGCCACAGAGGGTAACTTGGACACTGCGCCTAGAGTTGCAAGATCTATTGTCACACGCTAACATCACGAGGTGTGGTAGTATAACGTATTAGCATAAGGGACGGAAGGAGGAAATGATTGTCTAATCCATTCCACTCCCCTGAAGAATGATGGAAGGCAAGAAAAAAAAAAAAAAGATTAAAGTTGAGGATGTAGTGAAGATGGAGTCTGACCTGATCTCTTGAAATGATCCAAGCTAAGTTGAAGTTTGGCCGCAGAGGTTAGGAATGATATCATTGCTACTGCTGCTATTGCTACTCCTACTACCACTAATAATAATAATCGGTGTTACCGGACTCCGCCTCCATGGTTACGCCACGATCGGAAAGTCACCACCACCGGCGTGGTTGCATGAACGCCAGCGAACGAAATGAAGAACAGGCCCGTCGAAAGCTTCCAAAGTCCCAAGGAGTCCACATCATTTCCATGCCTCTGGTCGTAGAGCATCTGCAATAACCCTATAACAGGTGTCCTGGGGTTGTATGGATAATGAGGAAATAGTAAAAAAATCATTGATTTATCATATAAACTTGAAGCCAAAGCTGTAAATGTAGGAATAACGTGTGGTAATAGCGAGAGAGGGGAATTATAAAAAAGTGGGCCGTGAGACAGACAACATCTACCGAGACGTGAGAGTGAAAGGTTACTATACAATGCACTGAATACCGATGATGTTCTCTGTAGTTGAGATGGGGATGTTCTTGCAACGAACTCGTGAGTTATTCGGTGTGTTTGTGGTGCCGAACTGCCCCCTGGGTACAAAGGGTGGAAGGAGATGACGGTGGCTAGGGTGGTGACACAGTATCATCCATCCCGAGCTGTCGGAGGACGTCCTGACGATAGCTCGAAGGAGTAGGTAAGGTCAGTGTATTCAGCACCTCTCGTGTGTGCCCTTTTCTGCGCCCCTTTTCTGCTGTTTTGTGCTGGGGCAAAGACGGTCAGGCTTTGGGAGACACAACGAGAGACACTGGGAATCATTGCAAGACGTTTTAGGCATCAAGCTCTGGTGCAGGAAGTCCAAGGGTCTCTCTCGAGTTGACGGCGAAGAATGTTGCGAGAAGATACATGGACGATTTCGGGTTCGTGGTGACGTTTTTTTCTTTCTTTTTCCTTCCACCTTACACTGGAGTATGACGTGCAAAGGAACACCAGGATATGAAAGCGTGACAGAATGTCGTAAGCCAGACCATCCAGTACGATCAGAGAGAGAGAGAGAGAGAGAGAGAGAGAGAAAGAGAGAGAGAGAGAGAGGAGATCCAATTTCTTCCTCAAAGCAGTAGGGGGAAAGGGATGGGGGTTGTGTGTGGAACAGGCGGAGAAATGGAAGGTGGGAGGAAGGGGAGGGAGAGAGGGAGGGAGAGGGGAGTTGTTGACATATTGTTAGCTGTGTTCTGTGGACGCCATTGTCAAAGGAAGGGTGGAAGGGGGTGGAGGGGGGGTGGCAGACGGGGAGGGGGAGGAGGAGGAGGGGGTCGTTGAGCCCATACCGTCAATTATTTAGCTACGAATTAGATCATGGGAGGGGGGAAGATTGTGGCTGGGAGGGTGAGGGCCAGATGGGAGGGGTTCGTCCTCGACGGAATAGGTGGGAGTAGGAGGGGATGTTGAGGGGGGGGGGTGGATTCCTAGGAGTGGGTTAGCTTTGGTCCTGAAGACGTGGTACGTAAGAACTGCCCGGAAGTGGGTGGGCACTCCAGGCCGAATGGGCACATTCCTCTTTGGGGAAATATCAAGAAACAGACCAGTTGGTAACGAGGTGGTTAACGTGAATATTAATCATCTGCATCACATAAAGCACTAACTCTAGCCCTAATTCTTGTCTACCCCTTGAGCGTGATGTTACGACCCTATAGTATGACAGCCTAAACTTGAATGCCATCGCAACCGGGATTCGAACCACTGTACTTCAAAAGATAGTGCCGTCAAGGAGTCAAAAAACGTTCGTCTCTCGTTTTCTCTTTCCCCTCCTCCTCCTCCTCTCCTCTTCTGCAGGTCCTGCAGGAGTCGGCTCTCACCACAAGGACGTATCGAAGGCCCAGGAAGCCCAGAACGTTCTCAGAACATTCAACAAGCCAAGGACAAAACAACCGAACGTCCATTGTCGCCACAACGTAGGCATGAGAACAACTGTGTAAACCATTCACAGCGTAGAGGCACTTTTTTTTTAAAGTTTACCGATACTACCAACACGCAGCGGTGGTCAGGCCTTAATTGTTTACCGATATGGTGCCGATATTTGACGGGTCAAACCATTATAGATTATCAATAATGCTCAAATTCATGAGTTACCCTTTTTTTGCAGTTTGCCGACCGTGCCGATATACAGAGCCCCCCTTTTTTTTTTTTTAGGTTTACCCATTTATCGGTTTCTTGGAGTTTACCGATGCCGCCGATCAAATATTACCGATACGTAAAAACCAGACCTTTTCGTAAATATCGTTCTCGTTTATATTAAACCCGCTGCACTTTACACACACACACACACAGACCCACACACACACCCTGATAGATACCTACACATAAGGCCTCCCCGCCAGGGTAGGCCTCCTGATGCAGCCACTACAGGTTATCTTACACAAATCGTCGGGCGGTTGCTGTCAGCAAAATAATCCCGTCAACTGTATTCACGACACGAAAAAAAAAAGAAAAATAAAATTGTGTTCGTGTCACCTACCACGAGAGCATCAGTTAACCTCGTCACAGACCATCAGGTCTTCTGTCATCTGTCTTTCCCATGTTCTGTCCACCAGCAGTTAACCTCGTCCAAGACCATCGGATCATGTTAACTGTCTTTCCCATGTACATCCCATACGTAATCGCCACTCGCTAGACCTATCCCTCCATTATTGGTAACGTCTGTCTACGTAAACAGCACGAGATTATATATGCAAGACCTCCAAGTGACGGAACCATTCGGGTATACAATATACATAAACTTCTTGTTCCCTCTGTCGACAGCTCAAAATTCTCGGTAGTTTTCGGTCATCACAAAGCATCGTTTGCATACGTAACTAAACTTACATATAATAATAATGATATTAATAATAATAATGATATAAATAATAATAATAACAATAATAATAATAATAATAATAATAATAATATTAGTAATATCAATAATAGAAATAATAATAATATCAATAATAATAATAATAATATCAATGATAATAATAATAATGATAATTATATTAATAATGAGAATCATAAACACCATCCCAAAAATAATGTTCCGAAAACATTGAAAATCAAATGTAACACATACCACCTTCAGGGAGCACGGCAGCCATATTCCACGGAAGGGATTTCAGTCCGTTTTCAATCAGTGGCTAAATGGTCCCTAGAGTCACTCAATGAATAAGACGAAAAAAAAAATCACGAAAAATAGAGGTAAACGGGGAAGGATTCACTTCGAACACCAATACAGAAAACTGGGGGAGGGTGGACCGTGGGCGAAAGCTCGTCCGACGCCCGTGGTACACCCGGTCAGTGCGGCGATGATTGGCTGTGTTCGGTCGTTACGTCATACCATCGCGACCAGGTTAAGCTCTTCAACAATTGGCTGTCACTAGTACAAACGTCATCATATTCATGCATTTGATTTTCTAACCTGATTATTGATTGGTGGTGATTTATTATTACGTCATGGCTGCAACTTGTGATAACTCGTTGTTGATTGGCTGTCTCCATTTAGAGCATAGGATCTTTCCACCGTTCATCCTGTCATCGATTGGCTGACATCGGAACGTCTCGAATTAATCGTTGTTGATTTGTAGCGTTTTTCAGAGGACCTGAGTGTAAGCTTGCCGAAGCAAATTAACTGAACACTAAAGGTTTAGCCACAAGCTTGCAGATATTCTTCCTCAAAACGGAGAATTCAGGTAAACGCAAGAATGTCAAAAAAGGTGACTTTCCACTGGTG
>JAYMFT010174942.1:0-12157 GCA_038088735.1 Panulirus argus
CACACACACATATATATATATATATATATATATATATATATATATATATATATATATATATATATATATATGTCCATCCCCATGGCCTCTCTTATAGGCCTCCTGCAGCATCGAGGCTGCGCTCCGATCAGGAGCAGGGAAATGATCGACTCCTTTCGAGCGAGAACATCCTGGACGAGACTGTACCCCTTTTCCTCAGCCACAGTAACACAGCCTGGTCGATGGTAACTTGTTACTCGCGGTGTGACTTCAAGCGGGAGGGGTCCTGTAACACATATAGCTATCTATCTATCTATCTATCTTTCTATGTACATCTATATCTTTATCTACATCCATCAATCTTTCTCTTGACAGACAGTGTATTAAAATAATTATTTCCAATATGTAATTTGGTTATCACTGTATTTTATATCATATATATATGGGATCTATTGACACCAAATGTGATTAATGTAGATTCAGTAGATGTCAATCAATCCTGTACTCGACACGTGTGTCTGATTGTGTCTCGTTGCTGTACAGGAGGGGATGCGGTGCGCACGTCTGTCGTCTTCTGTTTCTTTTGGATCGTCGCGTTCCACGTGAATCGGCGGAACGTTTCACTCGTGTCCTGGCGTTCACGAGTGAAAGGAATTCTTGCATGGAGCAAGTTCATGACAGTGGATACCACTGTGCTAACAGGTGTGAGGTCATTTTTCTTGGTAGTTAGCTAGTGTCACAAAGAATGCAATCTACTACAGTGACCTGTGATTGATGTGAGAAGGGTCAGGGGTCATTCTACAGGGCTCTCGGGTCGTGAATTGGATCCGTCTGTTGTCTACGGGTTATGATGTAGCGCTTCGGGTCAGGTCATTTCAGTTCATGAGGTTCAATGTCGGCTTGTGATTACTGACTGACCTCTGCTAACCAACTGGACGATTATGAATCGTTAGCCAATAGGACAGTGAACAGTACAGTGCCGGTTGTTCTGGATATGTTGCCGGTATGGAACATTTTGCACAGATACACAGAAAATCACCATTTATCAGTTTCATATTACTGTTACTAGTAGTACCAGTGGTAGTAGTTGTGTTAGTAGTAGTAGTAGCAGTAGCAGAGTAATAGTAGTAATGTTAGTATTAGTAATAGTAGAAGTAGTAGTAGTCGTAGCAGTAGTAGTAACACTAATAGTAAGACTAGTCTGTAACTCGTGAAAGAAGCGCCTACCGACCAAGGAAAGCAAAGCACAAACGCACACACAGACAGAGCTGGGCCAGCAGCAGTAGGCACCCTCACCTCTGCCTTGCCCACCTCACGCAACACAAACCCGTTCTACATCGTCGTCCACTGACCTCTTTTGTATTCCTCCTCCTCTTCCCCATCCGCTTCCACCTCCAGGCACCATCACTATCCACCTATTCACCTGGTGTCTATCCACTAAGGGGAAGGGGGAGTGGTCGGGTTCACAGTTATGGAGGCCTGGGGAGGTTGTAGTGGAGGGTTGTAGTGGGGGGTCGTGGTGGGGAGTTGTGGTGGGAGGTGGTGGTTGGGGGTTGTGTTGGGGTGTTGTGATTGTGGTTGTGGTGGAGGGTTGTGGTGGGGGGTTGTAGAGGGGGGTTGTGGTGGAGGGTTGTGGTGGGGGTTGTAGGGTTGTGACAAGGTATGGCCAGTTGAGGTCTCGTGTGTCTGACCCGCGTGGTGAGGCTGGGGCGGCTCGGGCGTGGCCAGTACCATTCTATCCCCCCTCCCACGATTCCCCCCCCCCCCTCCCTCCCTCTCTCCACCAGCGTCAGACAATCTCTCCAAACCTTCTCCAACTCTTGGAGTCTGGTGTTTTCCTCGCTAAAAATCAGGCTTCAAAAACTCGTCTATTAAACCCGTGTGTTTACATTCCTCTCTTGTGTGAGTTCCATTACGGGCGATGCAGCGTTGCCACGTCTTGCAAGAAACGGGCGATACAGCGTCGCCACGTTTCACAATTACCCAAAGGCCTACAGGCCCTCCTGGTAAGGCATGATTTCCCTTCCTTACACGATGTGGCAACTGTGTAAATCCACAGAAAGCGCGCACGCGCGCACACACACACACACATACGCGCGCGCGCGCCATTCTAGAGGCGGAGGGACGCGGGAGAGCGCCATCTAGGTGCTCTAGAAGGGGGATTGCTACGGCCATGACCTCTAGCACACAGCAGTTGATTATAAAACCATCTAGCCAGATGGATGGAAGGTAGAACGACTTTGTCAAAGGACTAAGAACACCCGTCTGTTACTCCTAATGTAGTCTAGAAAGTAACTAGATCAGCCACTCTAGAATTCCTGGCGAACATAACACATCTAGAAAGGTTAACAATAACAGCTGTCTCCTGGATACATGAGATGGTCGTGTAATCTGAACAGCTTTCTAACTTGTTCACTGGATGTGCACAACGCGCGATCGCGCGCGCGCGAGAGAGAGAGAGCCCACGCACACGTGCTTGCAGTTGGGGTGGGTCAGGGGTCAGAGGTCAGGAAGTGTACTGATGACAGCATACACACACACACACACACACACATGCACACAAAAGTATAGCAATCTCTGTGTCAGTCTTTCAGTGTGTCTGTGTGTCTGTCTCTCCCTCCCCTCCCCCCCTTCCCTCACGAGAGAGGCAAACAAAGTGGTATACAACAGGTTGACGAAGGTCGAGTGAGAGGCAGCGCGTAGCCATTCTACTGGGAATTATAATTCGCAAGAACCTCATTAATTCAGGAAATAATCAAGATGATTACGGGTGAAATGTAAGATATTGCAACGTAAGTCTTGCTCGCCTGATTGCAACTGCTGCCGGCAGGGGGCTCATGATGTTGCTTGTGTGATCTTGCGACCCTCTCTCTCTCTCTCTCTCTCTCTCTCTCTCTCTCTCTCTCTCTCTCTATTTGCAATAAAGGGGGCAATCGTACGCAGACGCGTTTCCGGACGTCTTCTTGGGTTGGAGTGGACGGACACCCACCCTCACTGCCCCGCGACCGACCTACCGACCGAACGTCGGGCCGGCCCAGCCCGGCGCGGTGCGGTGCCTCGCCTCGCCTCGCCGTGAAGAAAGAGCCACCGTCACTGCGGGTTCTCGTGATGATGGCTTAGGGCCGATGGATGGATATGCTCGCCCGCCACCGGGCTAACTTGAGTTATCTATCGCCTGTGTCACGCACGGGAGAGAGAAGAGAGAGAAAATCGAATTTCTAACAATCTCCAGAGAGAGAGAATACACACACTTACTCTATCTAATTTATTGAGATATTGTTATATATTTTAAGAATGATCAAGACTTGTGACTCTACTGTGTAAAGGGTTGATATTTAAGGTCCCTTTCTCCGAACTGCAGCAGAGTTTCATTAAGATGGGGCCCTTGCCTGGGCTCTGGGCTTAGAAGACCCAACCAACGCCCCTGCCAGTACACTACGGCACGTGGGACTGTAAAAGAATACTCGACGGGAATGCCAGTTACTTCGAACCTTTCGTGTACATCACGTACGTAGAGCCAGGAGACGTCTGTCGCCCCTTGGTGTTGGTACCGGTATATATCTTTATGGCGAGTGAGCGAACCCTGGCCAGGTCTTGTGTCAGTGTACCCACCCCTTCCCCCCAAACCTTCGTGAAACGTAACCAACGAGGTACAGTTAACGTGTCGTATACAGGTAGTGAGTGAGTGAGTGAGTCATCCCAACCTACCCTTTTGGCTTCTTCTCTGGACCAGTAGTCTTGCCAATTTCAGGTTCTTGCGTTTTCTTTTACCTTGTGTGTGTGTGTGTGTGTTAAGCTCTCGTCTTTTTTTGTATACTGCAGTTAACCCTCTCTGGATTCGGTCACTCGGGCGTGTATTGCATGTACGTCTGCCTCCATTAGCGCGTAGCCTCATTGTCATTCATGGCTTAAATGAAGGAGAACTGCCCACCGCGAGATTGGAAACAGGCCATAATGTTAGGGTGTTACAGTTTATGTTTTTTTTCTTTTCCTTTTTTTTTTTTACTTTATTGCGAAGAGACTCGGTGAGTGAGTTAGCAGTGCCGGGTTGGTTTTCCCCCCACTCCCCCTGTCCCCCCGCATCCGCGCACCTGCCCGCTTGTTGATGAAGAGCTTCCTCCTGCAGGTGGAACAGCCGGATTGATACCTTATCGTCGCTCGGGTTTCTTGTTGGCTGGGGACGTCTGGAGTACGTCTCGTCTCGGAGAGGGGGGAAGACTTCTGGGACTTCGGGGTGTGTCTTTGGAAGGGAACGGGAACGTCAGACTTCACTGGGGGTTTGTTGGCGTTTCCTCTCATACTTAACCTCCTGAGCACGACCTTATAGCGTGTCTGCGACCCTTGGACACGACCCTAGAGCATTTCTACGACCCTTGAGAGCAAAGGGTACGACCCCTTGACTCGACGCTGGAATGGGTCAAGTCAAAAAGCTTCTGACCATCCAAGAGTCGTAGCCTTCTTGGTCTAGGATCGTGCCGTCTTGCTCAAGGGGGGTTAAAGGTTTTGCCAGACCACGTGAGTAATATGAGGGGTCATGACCTCACAAGTCTTTGCATTAAGACTCTCCTTCAGGCTGCTCTGGTGTAAGACACTCCGTCAGACTACTCTAGTTTAAGACTCTCCTTCATGCTACCCTGTTTTAAGACTAATCCGTCAGGTTACTCTGGTGAGAGACTCTCCGTCACGCCACTCCCTCCTCTCCTTCAGGGGATACCCATTCCTCCCTCCTCCCGGAGAGGACTCGAGGCCATCGCTGTACCTCTTGCGTTTCGTCAGGATAAGAACCAGGTGATTGAGATCGTGTTTACATGTATGTTCTTTTGTGTATTTCTATACGATGGATATTTTTTTTGTGTGTGTGTGTGTGTTTGTGTAATTACCCATTTGTACTGTACGGGGAGGGTATATTACGCCCGTGGGGCCCCATCTCTTAATCATGCCCCATCATGTAGCGTTTTAGATTTCTCTCAGCCGTCCGCGTTAAGCATGTTTCCATTCAGTTTATTCCATTCATCCACCAGCTATTTATGTATATCTTATTTTCAGCAAGTTTCTTGAAGAATTTCATGTTGTGTTCTCCGGTTGTTCTGTCCCTACATCTCTTGAAGAACTGTTCACTGTCAGCGTCATAACTCTGTTGTAAACCCTTAAAACATTGTGATCAGATCACCTATTCCTCCTTTCTCCTCCATGATGGGTATACTTGAGGCGTGTAGCCTTTCCGTGTGACTCAGCTTTCCTAATAATTCTGGTACCATCTATGTTGCTCTCCTTTAGACCTTCTCAGTCAGCTCTCTGTGCTTTTTTTTAGTAGGTGCGATGACCAAACTTGAGAAGCATATTCTAGTTTTGGCCTTGTTTATGGGTGTAAACAGCGTCCTTATGATTTTCTGTGTGTGTGTGTGTGTGTGTGTGTGTGTGTGTGTGTGTAATTACGTATTGTACAGTACGGTAAGAGAGACCTACTGCCTGGAGCATAGCTTTTCAAGCTTTCGAATAATGTCATCATTTCACTGTTACATCATAAAAGCTTACTTCAGCCATCTGCTCTTATACTGTGATTTATTTATTTATTTATTTATTTTTTTTTTTTTTTTTTTTTTTTTCCAGTCATACATCTTTTCCAACGAATATTTTGCCGAGTTTCAAGTCATGGCCCGCGGTTGGCCTCTCCATCTTTCGAGGGGCTTTTCGTTGCCGACATCACCGAACTGACTTCGAAACTCAGAGGCCGTGATCAACTCACGCCTTACCCTTCACTTTTCCTCGGTGCACAGACCTATGGCACCTGAGCTTAAGTCATCTCTCTCCCTTGACTGTGGTGCCGTCTCTGTGCCCCATCCTTTGAACGCCCCATAGTTCTTTTCACGCTTGTCTTTGCGCGTGGCGACCAGACTTGGCCCAGTGTACGCTGTGGGGATAGTTTACCAAATGATTCCTTCATCCATGTAACTTGAATACGATACTGTCTTTAGCCAGCAGTTTGTCTCCTTTACAATTCTTCTCGGGTAGAGCCGCGGCAGCTATGAGGGGTACAGTGTCGACTCCCATGCCCCTCTCGCATACAGATTCCTGCAACTTATCTCCTGCTGAATGATACTCTCGTATAAATTTTTTTTTGTTTTTTTTCAGTCTCTCATCCTTTTTGCTTTGCATTTGCCCGGGTTGGGTCTCATCAGTCGCGTATCACGTATGTGTAATTACGAGAGAGAGAGAGAGAGAGAGAGAGAGAGAATCAGGCCCCCTGCTATAGGGTTGCTGTAGGTAGGCGCGTGTGGCGGCGGCGACGGAGCCGTGGTTGTGCGTACCCCGGTTGTGAAGGAGCGCCGCCCATGCTGTGCAGCCGGCGAGGAGCGGGAGGGTTGTGGGGGGATGGGTTGTGGGATGAAAACAAAGATGGTTGTGTCAATAATTGTCCGGGAGACAGCCGGGTCGGTTGTGAGCTAACAAGAAGAGTCAATACCTGAAAAAAAAAAGAGGAGGAGGAGGAGGAGGAGGGGCCACCGCTGACGCAGCCTCACCCGCCCCGCTGTGTTAGCCTCCTCCATGCTAAGCCCCGGCCCTGGTGCTCTACCGGGCTGAGGAGAGGGAGCCCATGGCACGGGACTCTGCTTTCCTTCTTTACCGTTGGTCTTGTGTCTGGATGTGGTGTGTGTGTGTGTGTGTGTGTGCCTGGTGAAAGCTCGGTGCGGGAGCTGGTGTGTTTGCATGGCGGGAGCTTTTATCGTTGAGAGAGAGAGAGAGAGAAAGAGAGAGAGGGCCCCTCCTCTCTCTCTCTCTCTCTCTCTCTCTCTCTCTCTCTCTCTCTCTTTCCTTGTAGGAGCTATTTGTGCTCTGAACTTGTTACGTGTGCCTAGAGAGACCCTAGTGTGTGCCCATGTTGGAAGCTGGGGGGGACTGTGCTGCTGTCTTGAGAGCCGTGACAACGCCTGGTGGGAGTGTGGCAAAGAGGAACTATGTGACTGCTCGGCAGGAGCCAGTTGTGCTAGACGGGAGTCTTGTAATCCTAATTTGAAGCTATATGTGCTAGCTGGGAGCTGTGTGTGTGTGAAATATGGAAGCTGCTGTGTGCTAAGTAAGACCTGTGATAGTCCGAGGTAGGAAATGTGCGCGGTTGGTCGAAGTTCAGTCTGCTGAGTGTGGGGTGCACTGGGTTATGCTGGTGAAATGCGAGGGATGGAACTATTGGAGTCAGTCGCCTGGTGTTCGGAAGGCGTGATGAAATAAATGTAAGGTTTGTATGGATGGCGTCGTTGGTGCGTGGAAGGTTGGAGTGGCGAGTCCTTAGAGTGGTAGGGCTGACCGGGCGAAGAGGGATGTGGTGGAGGCCAGAGGTGCTGCTGCTGCTGGGGAAGGCCCCGGCGATCTAGCCTGCCGCCGGCGCACCCATGTCCTCCTTACTGTATGTCTCCGCCTCGCTTCGTAGGCGGTAGGTAGGGAGGCACTACACGTGTCTCACTTCAGCACCAGGGTCTTGGTGGATCCTCACTTGGGGTTAAATATGCTGTTGGGGTTAGGGTGGCAATTCTGTGGACCTAGACACACACACACACACACACACCCACAGACACAGACAAACATACACACGCGGGCAATCGTCTACGCCCGAGGCACCGAGGCTCCCTCACGACATCGGGTTCTCCTCCCGTGGGGGACGGATTGCCATGATTTACGCACACGCATGAATTTTAACTTGTCGTATTGTGGTCATATAAACACCGTCCCCCCTGCGCGTCGCTCTCGCTCCTAAAAGAGTGGTACTGTAACAGTTTTTTTGTTTGATGACCTCTGCACTCGAGAGTTTGCCTTGCACGTTACCGCGATCGTGTGCAAGTTAATGATTGCAGAGGGCTGATATCTTTATGAGAGTGATATCTTCATAATCAAGGATGCAAGCAGGTGTGCCGTGGACTGGCGGTGATAAGTGTTATCCTGGCCGTTCTTACGAAATCCATTCCTCTCGCTATATATAGTTTTGAAGTTCTGCGAATGGTATGGACCAGTTTTTGTTTTGTGGAATTATTAGAATGAATTGAATTTATTTCTTTTTTTTGAGTCTGGCTCCAGCACCAGAGGGGAGGGATGGAGGGAAGAGTGGGGGGGGGGGAGGCAGAGTTAGTTAGTGGTCATATCGAGTCAGAAGTCAGCGGGCAGTCGGCATGTGTGAGAACCTCACGTCGTTCAGGGGCGGGAAGGCGGTGCCACCGGAGCTACTTCATTCCCCATCTCTGCACAGGTTCCACCCAGGCTCGCTCAAGCCCCGTTCCTGTTCTTCGTGAAATGTTGCACGTGATGATAGCATTTATTTTGGAATGTTTGTTTGAATCTTGCTTTTGCGCAGATGTTGATGCCTTCTGACCGTATGAGAAAGGAAGATTTCTTCCTTTTTTCTCAGATGGGGGAATTTATGATCGAATATTCCTGATCTTCGTGTTTGTCCGATAATCTTCTTGAGCTGGTTGGTTGAGTGGGTAAACATTTTCCTGGGCATAACACGAGAACCTCCTATGGGTAACCACTGCCAGCGCTTCGAGTGTGGTTGTCCGCCTCACCTTCTTAAAGGATGTCAGCAGCTTGGGGGGGAGCGGGGCTGGCTGGAGCAGCGAGGGCGGCGGCGGTGAGTGGTGCTGGTGGTGGTGAAGACGTCTTGCCCAATCCTTCTTGGCATCTTGCCCTGGGACCGGTACATGGGGAATCTTGTGGTAAAGTAGATCTAGGGGTCGGTGTTTCGGTTTGGACGAGATTAGTATGGAACTGTGAGTGGGTATGGATGGGTGGTGGTCGCCCTTACGAGTGGGTGGGTATAGCTGCTTGTGGTGGAGTTGGTTCGGGCGTGTAAGAGTGGTCAATTTGAGAGCGGGATGCAGTAGGCTGTCCTGCAGTTGACGTGGGCTGATTTACAGCAGCCTGTAGGAGAGATAACGACGCGTATTTGAGAGGTCGGTATGGGGTTTTGCTGTGGTTCTGTACGACGGTTTGTCTTAGAAGTGCGCGTGCTCAGGAGGAGCCTATGGGAAAGGTATGGGCGGTCCGTTCCAGGTGAGACTTAGGTAAGTTTGGAGAGCTGTCGAGAACGAGATGTTCGTCAAGCGTGAACGGATGGTTTTCCTATGGGAAGGGAGTGGACGCGAATAATATCAGGTCGTCCCACGGTGAGCATTCATTGTAGGCGCGCCTGGAAGCTAGTCTTCGGGAAGGTGATGATGTGTATGGGAGGGTTTACCGAGTCTGGCGGAGGCGCGGGCGTAGCGGGCTGTATTCGGCAAGATGTGTGTGTGTGTGTGTGTGTGTGTGTGTGTGGAGGCGATTGTGGGAATATGGCGGGTAAGTTTGTCATGTTGTCCTCGGATTGGTGTGGTGGAGGCACGGAGAGTTCTTGTGGGAAAGGTGTTATGTGAGTGAGAGTTTTGTCACTGGATTGACGGTCGTGTGCACGGGGACGGTCTAAGAGAGGCCTGGAACAGGTATACGGAGGGCTGTCTTTGGGTAGGAGCGGCCATGTGTGGGAGGCGAGGGAGGGAGGGTTGTGGTCCTGTATGGAAGGTTGGTTTTTGGTGATGAGTCGACGGGCTGGGAGAGAGATGAGGCCACCTGTACAGGGCCGTGCCAGGAGAGGTGTATACACCCGGAGTGTATGGGAAGTTGCCTGATGTGGATGTGGGCGTACGAGGGTTTGGCGGCTGGGGACTGGCTACAGCGGCGTCTGGGCTCATCTGAATGGAGGACCGGCGAGTCAATTTGTCAACATCAGGGCTTCATTTATCATTAGCGGTGATTCAGCCGCTCCGGCCAGCCGCGCACCACACAACTCTGCCTTGCCGGCCTAGGGACTTGGAAGGCCCTTGGAAATAGCTGGAGACCTTTCCAGGAGAAGCGATTTGTAAGTTTTTTCCCCCTCCGCCCGAAGTCTTGGTTTTCGGAACAGGTTCTGGCTGGTGAGCTCGATGCTAGTGGAGGCTGAAGGCGAGGGTGGTCGAAGTGGTGCCTCAGACGGTTGGGTCAGAGGGAAGCTGGACCAAAGAAGACGAGAAGATGTGGAGATGTTCTGTGCTCTCCTCCTCCTCCTCCTTCTCCTCCTCCTCCTCCTCCTCCTCCTCCCTTATCTTTGCCTCAGGAGGGACTGCTGCGGAATTCTGTGTTGACCTTCATCGGTGTTGACAGAGGCGGGAGGTGGTGGCCACGCCGTCAGTGTTCACCTAGCCTGCCTTCCATCAGCACCCCCGTTGCTTCATTTAGTAATGAAGGGGACGTAGGGTGTCGTGTGGGCGTGGAAGTGGGTCCGGGGCGTTGCGGGCGTTGTGGGCGGGGTGGGCGGCAGTGCGTGGAGGGAAGCAGGAAGACAGCAGCAGTGTCGGCGGGTGCGCCACCACACACACTCGGGCCACCATTCACGCGCACGCCGCGCTGACACGCACTGTGCTCACCTGGCTGCACGCCGCTGCCGGCACCTGCCTCACACTCACACCTACGGGAAAACTGAAAACTAGAAAACTCCTCAGATATCAGAAACCAACCAAGCAACCACCCCCCCCCCTCCTCCCCGGACAATAGCCGAGCGGCGCTATATATTCCTGCGGATGAGTCGATAAGGCGTGGAACTTGGAAAGTGGAAGTTTTGAAGTGGCTTACAAGAAAAGCTCGAGTGATTATATTTGTGTTAAGTGGTGAAACGTGATAGTCATAAAGAAGGGGCGGTGGTTTTGCACGGCAGGATTTCTGTGTCACACAAAGCAAGAGAGGAAGAAGAGCAGTGTTTGAAGTAGTAGTAGTAGTAGTAGTAATAGTAAGTGTGCCGGAGACTTGAGGAGGTGTAAGTGGCAGATTTGAGGAGGTGCAGTGGCAGGCAGCCCCTTTGGACGGTGCACCCCGTGGACACTCGGCCGCCAGGACCAGTCTTGACAGCTAGCACCCAGTAGGTATAATTACTGACCACTGTGATCAAGCGAGCGGCCAAGGACTGTGCATCGCGTAAGGCCGCCTCTTTCTATAGTGTACACCAAGCTTGGGCACTGGTGGTGCCGCCGCCTAGGAAGGGGGACTCACGCTCGTCCTGTGAACACACATGTTTTTTGAACTGCAAATGGTATGGCCAGCGTAGCCTAGATAAAGGTAGTTGCTACAGCATACCTCCCTTATATTGGGTTCTGAATACTGGTACATTTGTCATTGCAGGTTGGGCAGCAGGAGGAGGAGGAGGAGCAGCAGCAGCCGCAGCCGCTGGAAGCGGTCTGCTGGTGCAGGTAGTGATAGAGATGGTCAGAGTTTTACCTCACCTGATGGGCACGTGCTGGTGTGTAGCAGGTATGCATTAGGCGAACATACTTGCAGTGTGTGTGTGTGTGTGTGTGTGAAGCGAGGGGGAGAAGTGGTGCACAGTTACCGCTGATGTTATTTCCATCAATTATAATTTTTTTTTCTTTTTTAACGCTTGCATATTTTTTTTCTCGCCGGGTAATCGTTTCCGCAAGTTGGGTGGGTTCACAGGCACAGTGACCCGAGTGGAGGAGGAGGAGGAGAAGAAGAAGGAGAAAGAGGATCAGTGTGGTGTTGGACGGACACACACACACACACACACAACGCACACATAGTGTGATACTGGTGCAGGAGGGTGAGCCCTTAGCTTGTTGGGATGGGCGGCGGTGGTCCAGAGACCGACGGTGTGCAAGCAGGCGCAGGGAGGGAGAGAGAGAGAGAGGGGCCCCGGGGGACGCGCGCGAGAGAGACACACTGCGCTATTGTCGTCGTCTTGGCTTAATCTCATGGAGGAGGCAGAAAACCACCCTCTATCTATAACTGCGCTTTTGGGTTTTTGTACAGTTCAGACAACCACCACCTGCAGGAGGGAGAGAGGGAGGAGAGGTGGGGAGAGGCGGAGGTTGGACGGCACAGCACAGCACGGCTGGGCCTCCGCCGCCCGCCATTTACCGGCTCAGTGTCTCCAGATGGTTCTCTCTCTCTCTCTCTCTCTCTCTCTCTCTCTCTCTCTCTCTCTCTCTCTCTCTCTCTCTCAACACACATGTAAGTCACACACACACACACACACACGGACGGTCGTTACCGGGAGAGATGGCGCACCGGGAAAATCAAAGGGGCACGGCAGCTTAAAAGACGTGCTCTGGGTTGCATAAGTATATGCAAAGACGAGATTGACACCGCCGCATTCCCGGCCACTGGTGTG
>JAYMFT010174953.1:0-12156 GCA_038088735.1 Panulirus argus
CACTCGTCACAGATTCCTCGTCCCCGTCACATAAACTCTGTCACTGTCACACATCTCGTAACGCTGCCGGTCTTGCATCCCGTGGCTAACGCGACACACACCCATACTTGACCGTGTTGTGATTGCCCCCCATCCGACACCAGGATAACAAGAGGCACTCCCGTCTTCACGTAGCCACTGTCTCCCACCGTGACCCTCACTACTGGTCCTAGGTAGACCTACACACCGCAACGATGCGTTATCCTGCTCATCCTGTCCAGCGTTAGCGGTCTCCCTCTTCGTCGGCTTTTCCCTCCGTCTGAAGCAAAATGCCTGGTCATGGGTGGTCAGCTAGGGACCAAGATGGTTTAAACTGGTTTGGTATGAAGCGACGAACCTCTCGGTCATGGGACGACCCCTATATGCAGTCTAGCGCCCTACACAGCCTTCTGCTTTGCTATCTGTTTCTACCACTATGATTAGACATTTCATTTCCACAGGTAACCTCGTTGTGGACCATCAGGTCTTTTGTGTGTCCTTCCCAAGTACTCATGTACTCCCACGTACCATCTGTCCTCGTGCTTGTGGGAGGGACCATAGGTGACATGCAAGAGCTCGAACCCCAGTCATAACACCGAACACCGTATACCTACACCCTTTCGGCTCCCGCATGCACTTTCCTTATTACCATTCCTGAAGTGAGTGGAGACATCCTGTTAATATAATATCAGTTAGAGAGCCGTGAATGCAGCACTAAAGCGGAAGCAAATTAGAGTTTCCTCCAGACTGCAGCGCTTCCTCTGAATTACAGCTGAACGCGGTGGTATTCTGCTGGTTGAAGTCTGATAGCGCGTCTCACGCGCGAGGCTTATCGTATGACACTGAGAGACAGACAGTTATCAAGAGTTATGGCAAGGGGATTCCACCATCACCATTCACCTCAGGGAGTGATGGCTCTCATAACAACGTTAGGACCGAAACTAGTTCCTGAAAGACTCCGGACTGATTATAATCAGTTCGATGATTATCGAGCCCCTGATCAGAAACTGAGACGAGCCCCTGATCAGATATTAGATTCGCTCAATTTAAAGTAAAAAAAGCTCCACAAGTAATCTGGTAATTGCATTAGATGACAGCGCTGATAATGACTAGTGAATCTAACTGTTATTCCAGCGCAGGTCATCTATTTCAGTGCAATTCCACCCGAGTGGCTGATTCCCGTTCAGAAATTGTTGCAAGCTAGCTTCTGTGTGAAAGGTCCTTCGAGGTTGGCTAGAGACACAATGTCCTATCTTGAAACCAAGATAAGAACCAGGTTGGCCTTGCGTTCTCATGTCCTAAAGGTTCTGTCACATGTACCATACAACTTAGGGAAGTGTTACCGTACTCCGCCTATCTGTGGTTACGTCGCGAATGAAAAGTCACCTTCGGCGAGGTTATATCATCGGGGGTACAGTTTCGTCCAAAATCTACTCAATTTAAAGGAGTCCCTTCTTTCCCACTTTACTCCCAAGGAGTCCATCCTTTCCCTGCTAATGACCGTTGCGCAGTCTTGAAAGCTGCAAGACCTCCTGAAGGAGGGGGTCCTGGGGTTATAATAATGAAAGAAATATAACTTAAAGATGTTCCCCTTCCCAGTCAATTATGCCAATAGCACAGCAATGCCAGAGAACTGGGCTATATAGCTTCAGAAGGACGCCCAACCCCCTCTGGCGGGGAAGTATGCAGGCAGCTGCCTCAGTCTGAGCAAGCGCCCCTCACGGCTCACATATCGCCAGTCTTACCAAGTGGATTAGCGACGGGGTCCTGTCCTCCGCCGACTCCTGCACACCCAGTACTCCTCACCTGGTGCCCAGCCGACTGGGACCTCTGCTGAAAGACGCCTTAATAATATCCGGGTCATATAGGGTCCTTAGACGTCCTCCTTACAGCTGCGTAATCCTATAGCTCTCTCTCTCTCTCTCTCTCTCTTATTGTTTACTTATCTCTTCGACTCTATTTCTACTCAGATTCCCTATTCTCGCTCTTACTCTCACTTTACTCTCTCATCTCGTCAGCTGCCACTCCCCTCTCCCTCCTCCTCCTCTCCCTTCCCATTCCTTCTCCTCTCTCTTCCCACTCCTTCTCCTCTCCCTCCTCCGACTAACATAACAAGTAATTTCAGTTGGCCGTAAAGGGAGCAGTATTATAAGATTCACGGACATTTTATGGTACGAAAAATTTCCTAAGTCATGCGGTGTGAAAAAACAATTTTGCAAGACAAATTTGATCTGGTTCATGAATATAAAGTTACTGGACTGCGATCTGATACCTCGAGCTCCTCAAACTTATCTGCACCTTCCCCACACATGCTTGTGGTGTCATGATGCAGGGGAATGCTGGATGCAACAGACAAGGGGGTCAGTCTGGGGGCTGTCTGTGACAGTATATAAAAAGGAACGCAGAGAGAAACAGATCACTGATCCTTTCGAAGTTGTTTGTGACTGCGCAGAGGAATGCAAGCAGCAACAGACCGCCGGGGCATTGCAAGGTTGTTTGCTTTGGTAGAAGAGATCAGAAAGATAGAACAAATGCCAGTAGACTTCTTCGCCTACGGGGGTACAGATAATGTCACTCGTGAAGCGAGTTGCTCGTTTAATCTTCCGTCTTAAAACGTACCTATGGTGTTACTGCCAGCTACTCTAATTGGCAGATCATTTCATACGTTAGTGCTCCTCCTGGGGATAAAGTACTTCGCTTTATTCGAAGTAAAGCGTTCGCCCACGAGTTTGTATCTTTACTGCCAGTGAAGGACTGATCTTTTAACATTAATTCAAGATCTTTGTAGTAGCTTCAGCCCTGAATCAAGTCACCGTTTTCCGTAAGTCATGGATGAATTAACTGGGTAATGACTTTCTTTCCTCTAACTCAACGATAAAATTCTTAACTGCTTAGTCTAATTGATTGTATTTGTGGAATTTATAAAACGTTAGAGCCTAATGGTTGCTCGGTGCTCGTTAATATGAGAAAAAGAACCGGTTTCCTTTGCTTAATGTTGACACTTATTATTCATATATAACTTTTTACGCCACACTTTATCTATACCATCATGCTGGTAGTACTATTGCTATCTTGAAACTTCTTGTGTTGTAGCCAGCCACATCGTCCATAATGTCCTCATTTCTAGTCAGAACTAAGTCTAATATATTTGTGTCTCGAGCGGTTTTCTCAGCCATTTGCATCAGGGAAATAACAAGCAAGCTTTAGGTACAGTCAACACCCTGAGCTAAAGGAAAGGTATTCTCCTAATCTCGACACTTTTGTGTTCATAATGGAATTAAACTCCTTACCAATTTTTCCTAATTGGTTTTAAAGTCTTTTGACTCCTTCCGGTGTCTGAGCCGTGGGGGGAGACAGTAAACTAATCCTACTCTTGTTTTCTCACAAAGCTTATCTTTGATTCCACAAAAGTGGAGTCGTAAAGTATTAAAAGCTGCTTCATTTTCTAACACGGTATAACATTTAACTCAGACTTTCAACAAGACAATACTAGGAGATTTCTGTGTTTCAGTGTCTCCCAGGATTCAGATATATCGGTTATAGCAATCTTCTGATGAATTTGTTCTTGTTTCTGAACACTTGCTTTGAGAATTGTTAAAACCCTTTTGGTAAAACTTACATGGAAGGCTACTGAGCTGAATCGATTCCAAACCTGGCCATAATTTTTTAGTTGTGTATGTATATGTCTATAATCAATAGTTATTGAGTCAGATTATTAAGTATCGCTTGACTTTGATTAACAAATTAGGAAGGTGAAGATATTCAGTTTTCCCTCAAGAATAACAGTATCATATATACGTATTTCAAATCACTTTCTCTTCATAGATTATCTAGTGAATGAAATCTGATCCGAATGTGCTTAATGTGCAAGCTTTCCTATGAAATTCATACTCTCATAATGCATGGCGTTTCTTGTTGGAGGGAGGAGCCATCTGCTTTACTATCCTGTCTCCATCTATAGCGATGGATGTGGAGGGGAGCCTTCTTGCTGAACTATCCTTTCTCCATCTATAGTGGTTTGTGGGGAGGAGCCTTCTGCTGTACTGTATTGTCTCCATCTATTGTGGTGGATGGGGAGGAGCCTTCTGCTTTACTATTCTGTTTTCACCTTTATTGATTAGGAACTAAGGCTACTATTTTGTCCTTCAGCAGATATCCTCAGAGATCAAGTCATCTTTTGTCTGTTTTTCCCATGTTCTCCCCTCTTTTTCTAACCTCCCCAATCCCTCCCCTCCCCAACCTTTCCCCCCCCCCTTGCCTTCAACATCCCTCCCCACCACCCCTCTATGACGGTCTTTTGAACAAAATATTAATCAGGTCCTAAGGTAAACATGCGCAGTTTTACAAGACTGACCATCATTTTTCCAGGGCGCAGAAATGCCTCGTAGAAATAGAATGCGAAGAAACGACTCCCACAGAGAGAGAGAGAGAGAGAGAGACAAGCGAGGAACTTTAGACATGTACTACAGTGTAGCAGGCACGATCCACCGGTATTTGCTTGCATGCAAACATATATTCGACGTGTATTTACAGCGCCCATGCATTGCCCGAGCGGTCTCATATCAGAGCTAGCGCATTAATTCAAAATGAAAGTCTCGTAATGAAAATGAAATGACAATCGTGTATATGAGTTTGAATATGGAGGGTTGATATCAATGCTTTGTTTGAGAGTGGGAGTTGATGAACTGGCGCTGAAAGGTAACATATCTAAGTGGATAGATGGGCCCAGTCATAAAGCTGACTGTGATTACGAGCGCTTGTCACACACACACACAAACACACACACACACACTCTCTCTCTCTCTCTCTCTCTCTCTCTCTCTTGCATTTCCCCTTTCTTTCTACTTTGTAGCACCGCCTCGTCATATGCTATCTTCTGTTACCGCCACGTGGCACCGGTACAAGGACATTGTACCATAGTAACGCTACAGTGTACCGTCGCCAAGTTGTACCACACGGACGTACTATCACAAACACTTTGCGCCATACTGTCTGGTACCACCCCAGTTACCACATTTGTACCACACTCGGCGACATCATTACGCAGTTTATTTACGTACCAAGACCACCACCAGCGTTGCCACAGTCTTTATACACCTCCCAGGTCTCCTCTGACACAGATGAACCTTGGCAGCGGTGCGCATCTCCCACAAAAACCCGTGGTCAACAAATGGCCAATTTTGGCTGCACCAGACCCGGGCTGGGGCTTAATTAACGAATGAATATCATTAAGACTCCCTGACCGCTCGTTGCCGTACCTGGCGGGAGAGACGGGGGCTAGACAGTCTCGGGAAACAACTGGTAAAGTTGTTTGGCTGGCTCGATGTTTGTGTGTACGATTCATGCGCAAACTCATAACCACAGGTGACCTATGGACTCATAACTCCAGGTGACGTGTGGACTCATAACTCCAGGTAATGTGTGGGATCATATCTCCAAGTGACGTGTGTACTCTTAAGCACAGGTGACGTGTGGACTCATAACTGCAAGTGACGTGTGGACTCATAACTCCATGCGACCTGTGGACTCATAACCAAAAAAAAAAAAAAGAATTAGTGGTTTACCGAAGTGACTTTAGTCTGCACGTAAGAAGTAAACTAGCGGTTTACCAGAGACTTGAGGAAGGCAGAAGCGTGCCTTCTGGGCCTGAGGCAGTGGCGGAAACAACTCTAGTCTGTCTGGTACTTGACAAATGTCACCATGATTACAGACACGCTGATGGTAATCCCGTGGCACTTGTATCTGTGAGTTGTGAGCGCTGGTTTGTGAGAAATGTATTAGGGGTGGATTAAAGACGGGGTGATATTTGATCACTGTATTCTGCACTGATCAATACATTCTCTCGTGTCGGGGGTGTGCAGTGCGGCCTATTCCAAGACACGTGTTCAGCCATGGACGAAACTTTGGATGGATTACGGAGTTCAGATTCTTTTGTGGTTGTGTGTAAAGGACTATCCCCCGTGTGACACCCCCCCCCCATCCCCGAGTCCCTCTCCTGTGTCTCTGGATGACGCAAGACTCGCGCGTTGGGTGGCGGGGAGACTGCTGGCGAGTGTGAGGACCCAGAGACAGACATATAAAGCAGCATACTGTGGTGAGGGAAGACGGTCACAAGACCATTCCCTGGGCGACTGGTGTCTTAAAGGGGTATTGATAGAGTGCCCAGCTTTTGTCCCAAGAGATGCGCGTATGGTCGTAAATTGATACTGTATTTCATTCAGTGGTTGACTATTATCCCAATGAGCGCTAATGCACGACACTCCACCACGACGGTACGGCCCTTCAGCGCGTCGACCCTCGAGCATTTCTGACCTGACCCTTCGCAGTTCGCTCCATCGTACGCAAGGGCCATGCCATCGGGCTCAAGGGGTCGTACCATCATGTTCAGTGGTCGTACCGTCGTGCTCGAGGATCTTTAAACTACATGCACGTCCGCCTACTGGCATTACCCAGCCTAACCTAGCTACGCACAGTCATTCCCAGCTGCTCTACCGACCTCTCCACACGCTCCCTGGAGATCATTTGATGGATTCAGATCGAAACGTTAAGAGAATCCTTGGAGATAACCTACACAACCTCCCCACCCATGTTAAAAGATATCATTAGAAAACTTGAAAAAATCTGAAAGAATCTGATAAAAAAAAACAGTTATCAGGTCATTTTGACAATAATATATAGAACAAAATTTTACGACGCAAAGCAATTTTTTTTTTTCACCATGGCACTTTGGCTCTGCAGTGCTTTTTCTCCTTTACTCCACGGCAGCACAGCTGCGGTAGTATAGTGCATTATAGAACAGGGTAACAAGCCCACGCCAGGGAAGTGGGGCGCTAGTGGCCTCCCCTAGCCGTATAGGAGTAAAGACCACTAGTATGAAAGATGATTAATTCCCACAAATGATGCATAACTTCTCTGTAGTCTTGATCCATCTCATCCGAAAACTGAACACCGGATTTATAAGACATACACTGGACCTGTGCGGTGCCCAGCCATGTCACCAGTGAGTAGGAATACGCAAGGCTGATGATGAGGCTGCCTAGATCACCACCAGAAAGAGACATACATAACTGAGGATGTGAGGAGAGTGAGAGTCCCTTCTTCTGTCTTCATTATTCAGCCACTCATGCTGCAGCCGTGAGATCCAAAGTGTTTTGGGATAGTCATGAATATCAACCTGTGACTTATTCTAAAGGTAGAGCAAGCAGAGTCTGGCCTGTATTTTACTGATGTGCAGCCGTGACTGGCGTGTTAGGGAGCAATGTTAAGAAGTGCTTTTACTTTGAATCACTCGCTGTCCCTTTGTCTCCGTCTGTCTGTCTGTTTGTCTTTCTCGTTTCATCTCTGACCGTCCACATTGGTTTGTGGGTTAAAACCGTAGTGTTACGTGCCAAGACCAGTCAACAGTGTTCCCAGGAAACATTAAACCTCCAGGCTGGTGTGACGCCAGACGAGCGAAACCCTTCCTGTTCTCTACCCTGACACTTGTCCCTCACTGGCTGGCGTTTACAACTGTGAGCGTTCATTAACCTGCCGACTATCGAGTGAGGCAGCGTGTGCACGAGAGTTCATTAACGTAATTTGTATGGACTCGGTGGCTGTAAAGACTTCGCTCCGGGTTCCTGTCGCGTAAAGCTTTGCTCCAGGAGAAGCGGACCGGGAAAAGAGGTGGACGAGTGTGGTGGGAATTATTGATAAGGAACTGTGTTGAGGAACACTGCAGACGACTGGAGATCAGGCATAATGGGAAGGCCTTGTCTCACTGATGGCTCGACCCCAACTAGCCTTGTCTGGAGTTTGGCTGATAGGGACGTGAGGCAACTGTATGTGGCGAGAGGATCATGTGGCACCGGACGGAGTGAAAAAAACAGTAAAAATCAAGGGGTTTTGGCCTAAGGGAGGAAGCAGAACGTAATCCTAGTACCGTACAAATGGGTGATTACCAGTGGTCAGCTACGTATTATTTCATGGCCTTGCTTCTCCCTGAGCACAACACTATATGACACTTTGAAAACTGCTGAACAACTTGTAATGACCTACGCTCTCAGCCCCGGGGGACCTCGTCGTCATCACAATCAGGACCGCTCAGGTGGTAACGTGATGCGCGAGGAGTCACCGCCAGCGCCGTGGAAGGCACAACGTCACTGAGAACCTTCCTGCTCTAGAGGAGCCCAACTTACCCTGCTCCGAAGTGGAGCGCGGCGTCGTCCAAGCCCCTGAAGCGAAATCATGTCGTGTCAGGTGTTAGTAATGGTAATATCTAGGTGTTACTTGTGATATACCGTTACGAATATTGCATCTCCAATCATGGTAAACCGTTACCAATACTGTATTATAACTTATACCGTTATGAATATTGTATCATTTATAGTTTTCACGTTTAGAGATTTTTCTGTCTCGTAAGATACATACACACAGAAGCTACAGTGAAAGCACTGTAATCCATCCGTTGTTCAGAAACAAACAGGTTGATAGAAACATTATTTACAGTGGCATAATGTAACGAGCTACCTGGAGAGTCGGTCTATATCTATCGTGACATATTTCCATAGCCCAGTATACGAGTGTCAGTTAACTGCAGTAACGCGCAGTAAAAGCAAGATGTAGTATTTCATAAGAAGCAGTAGACCACATCCGACAATGTTTACAATAATGCTTCATAACAACTCAACCAGCGGTGGGGCAGTACAAACTACCCAATGGGCAGTTCCTCCGATGCCCATTTTTGGAGATTGTGACTACATGACGAGTGAAGGGTAGGGAGATGACTGGCCGAGGTGGAACACATATAGAAGGACGTGATTGGCTGAAGAGGCACCAGAGGAAGAGGGAAATATAAAAGAGCAGTAGCTCCAGGGCATCGCGTCAACCCCCAGGCCTCACAGGCCTAAGGCTGCTCAAGATTCCACATTATATTGTCGCTGTTGTAGTTATGATAAGTAGTGGCTGATTCACGTTGACATAGGGAGAGGTGCTGAATGGTTTACATTAGCAGTGCCAGGCGTTAACGCTTATGTAAGTTGTTGAGCGGTTTACAACGCGAGCCTGAAGTCATATTTAGATTACTTACCCATTCGACGAGTCAACCTCCAGTAGTTGTGAGTTAGATAATATCAAAGTTCCATTTACGTTTTGCATTAGTGTTGTGTTATGAATATCAGTGTTGTACTGTTATACGAAAGTGACAAGGATAAAGTATGGGCTGTGAGCAATTTGTCAGTTGTGTTAGATTATACGTAAGTACGTTTTGGATTATCATTGTTTAGGTCACAAAGATAATGCCTGCAGACGGAGTGGTCTAACGTGAGGATGTCAATTTGTGGGGAACTATGTGTTCAGAAGGCTGGCGTAGATCGTGTGGTGACCTAATGCTTCACCCGAGGACACGCGTTGAGGAGGATCGAGTAGTGCCCCAAGGGCGGCTCTGGGGGTCGCAGAAGATCAGCTCTGGCCTTGCGCAGAACCCAGGACGATGCCAGACCCTCCATACATATATATTTCTTCATAGCCGTAAGTCTTTCCTTTCATCTAACACAGAAAGAGACTGTGACGTATGATGTCAAGTACTGTGAACTCTTGTATCATTTCTAAACCCTTGAGTTGTAGTTGTGGTCATAACCAGCAGCAAACAGTTTGCAACTGTAGTTCACATTTCCAGAAGGAGAAATCACGTACCAGTTGAATATATCATTAAATGAATCACAGTTATAGATTACATCTGTGGTATAGTTGGAATCGGATTTATAGATAATTGCGGTTAACTAATAAATACATCAGTGGATCGTCACAGCCGAACACTGGATAATTACAGGAAAATAAATGGTTTATTTAACTAATAACCTCACTAATGGATCCTCACGCCTGAACATTGGATAATTATGGTAACGCAATGCATGATATGTTCACTAATAACTTTTACTAATGGATCTTCACGCTGGAAAATATGAAGTGAGTGCCAACATTCTAACTGGACGAATATCATACAAAAGTTGTATACTCAAATTGTATTTTCATACATCGCGTATTATTCTCATAAGTATCTTTTTTTTCTATGTTAGCTGAGACGGCACGGGCAGCTAAGGCCCTAATCAAGCCCATCCCATTAACGCTATATATATATACATATATAACCTAGCCTGAGCCAGGTACCCATTTTATCGACCAAGCCCTAGGGGTGGATGAACAGCTGGGTTAACTGTGGACCGACTGCCGCAACCAGGATTCGAACCTACGCGCTCGACCCTGGGAGGCCCATGAATGCGTCACGGTCAGGAACGCTGACCACTACACCACGGGAGTCCATAGATATAAATAAATATAACACTGAACTAAAAAAAAGACATTGAGATATAATGGACATACAGAAACGATGGCCGGTAGGAAGGTCACGGGTAAAAGGTCACACAAAATGTAATTTTGGCGAGGAGAAACTGTCACAGGAATAAAGGTCAGAGTGTGATACCTTAACACATTGTAAAAGTAACGCAACAACAACAACAACAACAACAACAACAACAACAACAACAATAACAACAACAACAACGAAACATTTTAATCGGATGTTTATACCAAAGAGAGCGTGATGATGTGTAACAATATATGAAGAGTACATGACATACACACACTGAATACACAACCTATATACTGTTTAAGCATTATAATCAAATTACGTGGTACAGTCTTCAGTAATGACGGTTAAGGTGAATCTTACAGTCGACGCCACGAAGAAACTCCGCCACAGTCTTGGTGTCCTCCTGTCGAGCAACACACAAGTTGTGAAGACGTTCTCGTAGCTGGACACCGTTGGCGATCTCGTCCTTAAGGTGAGTTGCCAACAGCATCCTGCTGGTAATGGTGCTCACTGCCGCACCTTCACAATGAATCTATTAAACTGTGCACCAGACTGAGGGATAATAGTAACCGATGAGTTTGAATAACATATTGTTTCACCCTTCACAGATGCTTGTTCGAGAAGAACTGTTCTTGGTGGAGTCATGTATACTCCAAAAGTGAGGTGCAAACATGGTTGGTACAAGACTCATTCTCAAAGCCGTTAGAGTACCACTGGCACGACAAGTGGCCATCGAACATGCAGAAAGGAGCTTTTGACATAAGTACGATCGAAACACATGGGGCAACCCCTCTACTTCAGGTGGATCTTGTTGAATGACAGTTTTGAGGCCTCTCATTCCCACGTCTATGTCATCAAGGGTAAGAAGGATAATGCATGTGTCAGGCCACAAGACAAGCGAATGAATATAAAATCTATCAATACTCACGTCGCAGCCAAACACAGCAAGAGCAGCTCTCAGTATATATAATAGTCATAACAATTTGTACATTGTTTTCATGGGTTAAGTCTCCACACTTGTCATTTGCAGCCTGAAAGAGTTCTTTGCAGGTAATGGAAGACAAGAGAAATGAAGACTGAACGTAGGAAAGGGAATGAACTGCAAGAAAACAAGAGAAATGACTTAAAAATATTACTGAATGTTCTGTGCAGAAATAATTCTGGTGACAGAACACAGTATGTAGATGACCTAGATCAGGCTGGGGGATGACATGAGATAAACCAACCGGGCGGTAACCTGATGCATGGGTGAGAAGGGTTGACTTGAAGCAAGATATGGTTCATTCGCCAGAGGATGAATTATGATGGCTTCCATATTTCCTTCTCGCTCACCTCACTCAGGTACATTCCGCTGCCCAGTATCCACACATACATAGATTACCCCAGGTTCATAACATTATAAGACCCCCATTCCTAAATGCTTCATTCTCCTTTTTTACAGTAGGTTCTTATCATTCCCATTTATTGTTTCCCCATCCAATACACTCTTCCAGCACCATACCCAGTTCTCTGGAAAAGCTATGTCAACATCTGGCACTACCTACACAAGCCACTGCTGTCACAGACGCAGGTTTCTCTGATATAGAACTGTTTGTTTGGCACTATCACATCGAAGGGACCCGCTGCTATTGAAGGTTTTATTTTCCGTTTTCAATCTGACGTTCTCTTTGAAGCTTCAGTATAGTGAGTCTCTTGGGGGAGTTCTCATGACACTGACTAGAGAGAGAGAGAGAGAGAGAGAGAGAGAGAGAGAGAGAGAGAGAGAGAGAGAGAGAGAGAGAGAGAGAGAG
>JAYMFT010174964.1:0-12156 GCA_038088735.1 Panulirus argus
AGCTTCGACATGTAGGGAAAGAAGCAGTTATCAAAACGGCACACCCTTGAGTTGCCGATGGCCACACAATAATCATGAGACGCTGCAGCTTGCCCAGTATTCCGTGGTCTAGCTAGTGGTGGGGGCACACAAGCAGCCAGCTCTCCTTAAACCCTTGCTTTTATTCACATTCACACTCAACTTTCTCCTTTCACACATTCTTTCAAACTCTGTCACCAACTTCTGCAGATTCTCACTTTAATCAGCCCACAGTCTGTATCACCAGCAAACAACTGACTCACATCCCAGGACCTCTCATTCCTCACAGACTGCATAATGCCCCTCTCTCCAAGACTTTTGCATTTACCTCCCTCACCACCCCATCCATAAATATATTAACTGAACAATCATGGTAACATCATACACCCCTGCCACAGACCAACCTTCACTTGGAACCATTTATTCTCCTCTCTTCCTACTCATACACAAGCCTTACACCTGACAAAACCTTCTAACTGTTTCTAGCAGCTTTCCTCCCACAATGTATATTCTTAAAGACCTTCAACAAAGCATCTCAATCAACCCTATCATATGCCTTCTCCAGATCCATAAATGCTACATACAAACTCTTTTTTCTAAGAATTTTTCATTCACATTCTTTAAAGCAAACAACTGATCCACACATCCTCTACCACTTCTGAAACCTAACTGCTCCTCCCCAATCTGAAGCTCTGTACATGCCTTCACCCTATCAATCAATACTCCCAAAAAAACTTACCAGGTATACTCAACAAACTTATACCTTTGTAGTTTGAACACATACATTTATCACCTTTGCCTTTATACAATGGCATTATACACTCATCCAGCCAATCCTTAAGCACCTCACCATGATCTATACATATAGTGAAAATCTTTACCAATCAATCAACAACATAGTCATCTCCTTTCATAATAAATTCAACAACAATACCAACCACTTCAGCCGCCTTGCTGCATTTCATCTTATGCAAGACTTTCATCACCTCTTCTTTCTTCACCAAACCACTCTCCATAACTCTCACTTCGCATTCCACTCCAACAAAACATCCTACATCTGCCACTCTACATTTAACAATCCTTCAAAATACTCACTCCATCTCATCCTTACTTCATCACTATCTGTTATTGCTTCCCCTTTAGCCCCCTTCACCAATGTTTCCTTCACCAATGTTTCCATCTGTTCTCTTGTCTTTTGTACATCATTCACCTCCTTCCAAACTATCTTATTCTTCCTAAAGTCCACTGAAACTCGTTCACCCCAACTCTCGTTTGCCCTCTCATTCAACACTGCACCTTACTCTTGACCTCCTGCCACTATCTCTTATAAATCTCCCAATCACTTACATTCCTCTTACATTCCACTCAAACACCTCTCTTTTCTCTTTCACCACCAACTTTACTTCTCCATTCCACCACTTACCTCCCTTTCTAATCTGCCCACCTCCCACTTTTCCCATGCTACATGCATCTCTTGCATATCCTATCACTCCTTCCCTAAATATCTCCCATTTGCCATTCACTCCCCTCACTTTGTTTACTCTCACCTTTTGCCATTCTACACTTAATTTCTCCCGGAGTTTCTTCAAACAAGTCTCTTTTCCAAGCTCACTTACTCTCACCATTCTCTTCTTCCTGATTTTGTTTCCTCTTTTTTGAAACCTCTACAAATCTTCACCCTTGCCAAGATAGTGATCAGACATCTCATCAGCTGCCCTCCTCAGCACATTTACATCCAAAAGTCTCTCCTTTACACACCTATCAATAATTATGTAGTCCAATAATGCCAGTTGACCATCTCTCCTATTCTCACATATATACTTGTCTATATCTCATTTTATAAGTTTATCCATCTATGTTAACACTATCTATCTATCTATATCTCTGATGCCTATTACCTCTATGAACTCCTATCAAGAGGGTGGCCACAGCAAAAGAGTTTCCATTTTTCTGTCTTTATATGCCTCCAACACATACACTATTCTACACATTATTCCACCATTTCTCTCTCTCCAGTACTACTCCACTCTTATTTTTCCATGTCACATGTAGTCTTCTCACATCAACCTCATTAATTATGCTATCATACACTCTCCTTGTAAATCCTTGTAAACTCCCTAACTTGCATTCTTTCCACATGCCCAAACCACCTCAAAGTATTATGTTTCACCCACTCTACCACTCCACAATTCACTCCCTTTGCATTACCTGCCAAATCATCTCTCATACACCCCCTCATTTCTCTCTTCATTTCTTCCAGTCATACCATATGCTCCTCTCAAACAGCTTATTTCCATAGCCTGAATTCTTGACTTTGGTGACTCATTCCATGTCCATGCTTCAACGGCATAAGTCAGGGTCATAAGGACTATGCTATTCTTTAATCCTGTCTTCACTTCCTTACTCACACTTCTACCCTTCATTACTTGATCAAGGGACTCAATGACTCTTCTACCCTGTACTGTTCTCTCCCTGATCTCACCTTCCATATCATCAAACTCACTGAAGATAGATCCTAAATACTTGAATTCTCTCACCTCTTCTAATCTTTCTCCTCATATATCTATAACACAGTCTAGTACACTTTCTTTTTCAATCTTTATGGTTTTCCAAAATCTATACTTTAACTATTTCCTTTCAAACACCATTACTTAAATTTACTTTTACTCACATTTACCTTTGATCACATACACTTACACACATCATAAAACATACTTACACCCTTCTGCAACTCCTATTCACTCTTGGCAAACAAAAAAGTACCATCTGCAACAGGCTTGTCACTCTCCACCATACCTCACCACTACACTCCATCTCTGCACCCCCTTTCCCTAGTTTTGCTTTAACCTCTTATCCCTCCATACTTATATATGTTAAAAAGGCCATGGTGACATCAAAGAGACCTGCCTCACAAAATGGTCAGCATTTCCCAAGAATTCTACCACAACTCTAATATCTACCACAGTCTTTCTTAACCTTTCATCCACTGCCACATAGTCAATCAAACCCTTTTGTTCTTGCTTTCTATCACATCTCATCCATGTATATCTGTCAATCACCTTGAGCTGAAAAAAGCTGTTTCTCTGCAAAGACAACCACAAGATAAATTCCATTCTCATTTACTCCTGGCTCACTCCATTTATCAACTATCTCACCAATTTCATCACATCCCGTCTTTGCATTCATATCACCCATTACAAACACCTTTCCCTCCTTCTCAAAACCATTCATTAAGTCCTTAAAATTCCTCTAGAAATGCTCTATTTCATTCTTACCTTGTGCTGCCTTCATATTCATAGGCATATACATCTGGTCACTACGACTAGTGATTCTAATGGTGTGAGCACCAGCAACTTGCCTGTGTGTGCCTCAGGCTATCTTGACAGGAGGATATTCTTTTGTTAGTCTTCCCGGCTACCACTTCATACTTGTGCATACTTCAAAATTCTCATCTTTCCTTTCCCCCACATTATTCTTAATCCATTCCATCCATGCTCTGTAACACCCTCCCATACTCTCGGTGACAGCACAAATGCAAATCCTTCTTTCCCTCTTCCCTGATATTTTTCATTAATTCCAGTCTATACCACTCCTTCTTCCACCCCCTCCCATAAATTGCAGGCATCATTTCCATTTGGACTCCTCATTCCCTGCCAAAGGATATGTGTTTCCCTTATCCCAAGCACATCCAAACAATAACACTTAAATTTCTCCACAAGTTCCCCCCTTTTACTCTCACCAGTCATCCCATTTGCATTCAGCACTATCAGCTGTAATCAATTGCCCCTTTTACTCCCCGGCATAACTGGTAGACCCCAGCACCGTTTCTTAGACTTTTGTGCCTTACCCTTGACAAGTCACTGGCAAAGGGTGATGCCCTAATAACTAAATGCGTTTTTCATTCCATACTTCCATCTCGCCCTTGGTCTCAACCTGCTCCTTCTTCCCTCCATTTCTGTTTTCCATATCCTCTAAATCAGTTTCTCCTTACCCTTCTATCTATTTTCAAACCAGTACATCATACCCTCTTTAGCTCTTTCAAACATATTCCTCTTATTGACATACCTTTCTCTTACTCTGTCATTCCTTGCTTGATCAACCCTCCACACACCATATATTGTCCTTAAACATTTCATTGCTACCACACCTAACCCATTTTGCACTTTTGCATATACAGCCCATGACAAATCCATACAACACTGTCAGGACTACTACACCAAAAAACATACCTATCTTTGCTCTCACAGTGTGACCTCTCCACACACTCATCAATGCACCCAAGAGCTTTGGATCCTGCATCATCTTATGTCACATCTAACTCCTATAGTTCAATCCACTACCAAGTCTATTCACAGGTATTCAAAATACTCTATTTCCTCCAAGTTCTTTCAATTCAAACCCACACTCAAACCAACATGTCTCCCTCCCTGAAGATAATCTTGTGTGTCAGACTTTTGTCAGCATGGATAGCAAGTGATTTACTTGTACTTTACTAGACTGAATATCTCTTTCAGTTTCACTACCCTCTTCAACTACTCTTTTGCCAATCAATTAATGTATTGTTTTGTATCTAAATCAACAACCACAGTCATTCCTTCCCCCTCTGTTACATAAAAATCCAAGTCTCTACACCATATATCTATTAATTCATTTTTTCAAGACTTTTCAATATTTCTCCAACTTTTATTACTTTGTTTCCACATTTGTTCACTATTTCTCATGTCAGCAAGGTAGCAGCAGGAAAATAGGATGAAAGTCTGCATTCACTCACATACATTCTCTTGATATCAGATCTAACTACCAAGACCCCACCAACCTTTATGTGGTTTCCCCCAGCTGTTTTATATGTCTTGATTCCACATCACCAATTCACATTATAACATGCACACCTTTCACCCTCCTGCATGTCCTGGCCCCAAGCACTCACAATCTTTTTCACTACATCCTTCTATCTCCAATTTGGTCTCCCCTTCTCTTTGTTCCTTCCACTTCTGACACATATATCTATCTTCTTTATCAACCTCTCCTTAAATTGATTTTTTTATATGTCCAAACCATTTCAGCACACTCTCTTCATCTCTCTCAAGCACACTCTTCTTATTACTACACCTCTCTCTCTTGCCCTTTGATTACTTACTTGATTAAACCACTTCACAAAACATATCCTCAAATATTTAATTTCCAATACATCCATCCTCCTCCACATATCCTCAATATCCTTTGCCTCACATCCATACAACATTATAAGGGACTAGTATACCTTCAAACATGCCCAATTTTGTCCACCCAGATCACTACCTCCCTTCCCACATATTCCTCAATGTTACTAGAACTTTGCCCCCCCTCACCCACCTTATGACTCATTCCACTTTCACTGTTCCATTCGCTGCCACGTCCACTCCCAAGTCTCAAAAACACTTCACTTCCTTTCACCTTTCTCCACACACGAGTACCACAATCAACCTGTCCCTCTGCTCTGCTATCACTTTTATTCATAGTTACTATCAACTTACTCCTTTCGTACATTTTCCCAAACTCAGACACCAATGTCTGCAGTTTTTCTCATGGATCTGCCATCAGTGCAGTGCCATCAGCAAACAATAAGTGACTCAATTCCTAAGCCTCCTCACCCTCCACAGCCTGCATACTTGCCCCTCTTTCTTTAGACCCTTGCATTTACCTCCCTCACTACCCCATCCATAAATAAATCAAACATCCATGTTGACATTCACACACCTGCCACAGACCAACCTTCACCTGGAACCACTCACTCTCCTCTCTTCCTGCTCGCACACATGCCTTCCACTCGATAAAAACTTCTTACTGCTTCTGATAGCTTTCCACATAAAACACTGTCTGCCCCCATATAGATTCAAAGGCAATACTCAGCAATGGTTTGCTGTGGTTACCAACATATGAAATCATCATATATCTGGTTGCTGAGATGAATGTTTCTAACTGCGTGAGCACCAGCAACCTATTTCAGTGGGCACACTCAGGCTATCTTGAGGGATGGATGTTCTTTCTTTACTCTTCCTGGCTGCCACTTTATTTAGGGAATTTCACTTCTAGGCGATGTATCTTTTCTACCTGTGCTTCAAGATGACTGGCTTTTACCTTTCTCAGGAGGAGAAAGCTCAAGTTCTTGCTAGGAAGCAAGAAAATGTGATTGCATGTGAAAATTTCTAGGCACGCTGGGTACTCGGAATGCACGATCAGGCAGCTGCTTCCTGCAATACCTCATCAGTGCCTCACCTCTTTCAGGATACCAAGACCCTATGGACTCAAAAAATGAACCTAGAATACTTCAAGAAACTTGCCAATTCCATGCCCAGGTGTCTGTAGTTTTTCTTTTATGCAAGAGGCTCCAGTCACAAACAAAAGTCCACACCAATGTTAATGAAAGAGAAAAAGAAAAGACAAAGGAAACTATTTACAAATTTTGGAGGAAGTGAAAAACCTGTTTTATAAAATGTGCCAAGTCACTGTTATTGGAAAAGACATGAGAGTGTAGAGTGTTCCAAAGTTTTGAGGTGTAGGGAAAGAAAAAGTTATCAAAATGGACCAACCATTAGTTGCCAATGGCCACACAGTAATCATGTGATGCAGTAGCTTGCCAAGTACTGCATTACCTACCTAGAGGTGGAGGCACACAAGCAGCCAGCTCTTGGGAGCAAAAACCAAAAGTAAAGTAATTCCTATAAAAGTGGGACAGTGAACCAACATTGTGGCGTAGGGCAAGTGGGTCAAGTTTTGAAGTTACCCTGAAAGAGTGTATAAGTCGGATGCATTGCTAGAACCACCCCAAATGAGAGAGCAGTACTTCGTGCAAGGAAGAATCAGTAGTTTGTATAAACAAAGCAACTCTTCTGAAGTAAAGAAATTTTGACATCTAAACAAGACTCCCAGTTTCTTAGAGGTAGACTTGGCTATTTCCATAACGTGAAATTTCCAAGAAAGAGTGGATGTTATAGTAATACCAAGTATGTTCATTGAGTCAGGAGGTGGAATTACAGAACCATCAAAGGAAAGGGGAAAATTGCAAGAAAATTTCAATGAAGAGATAGGTAGAAACTGGGTCTTGGAGGCATTAATCTTAACCAAATTATGTCTACCCTACTGAGATATCCAGTCCCACCCTGAGTTTATTGAGAAGGTTGTGTTGAGATGAGATGCAGGTCGAGTGCAAGAAGAAGGAGCATAACTGAAAGATATGGAGGGATGCAGTGTTGAGTCGTCAGCATATGAATGCATTTGGTTATTTGTGGAAAAAAAATCACAGATAAAAAGGAGAATAAGTGAAGGGGACAGGACAGAACCTTGAAGCACACTGCTGTTGATGGAGAAAGGTGGAGAGGCTGACTCTTCAACAACCATGGAGACAGATCAGCCAGAGAGGAAACTAGATATGATGGAGCAGAGTGAGGGAGGGGAGCCAAAATGGGGTGTTTGGAGACGAGACTCTATGGCACACCATCAAAAGCTTTGGTTATGTCAAGGGCAACTACAGGGGATTCTAAAAAATATTTCAGGGATGATGCCTAGACATCAGTTAAAAATAAAAGAATACCACCAGTGGATCTCGCCTTACGGAAGCCATACTGGTGATCAGAGTTAAGACAGTGAGATTCAAGATGTCTAAAGATATGGGAGTTCAAGAGGGATTCCAAGACTTTGGAAATAGTAGATGTCAAAATAACAGGATGACAGTTTGAGGGGTTTGAACTGTCATCCTTCTTAAGGATGGAATTTACCAACAAATGCTTCCAAGAGGAAGGAATTTTCTGGTTTTTAAAATAAAAAGGAACAGATGAGCAAGCACAGGTGCAAGTTAAGTGACACACTCTTAGAGTACATGAGGATGGGTGCCATCAGGACCATAAGCCTTACCTGTGTCTAGAGAGAGAAGCACTTATCAGAAAGTCCAAAATGAAATTACAAGGAACGGCATAGGATTAGTAAGAAGAGTACCAGGGGGTGAAGGAACATTAGTCATCCAAGTTAAAGGAGAACTGAGAACTAAAGAGAGCTGCTCTGTCTAAGAGGAGACAAATCAAGGTCAAAGTAGAGATGACAAAGTACTAAGATGTAAGTGTGACATCGTCTTTGAAAATGTATGGGGAAGTGGACAAGTCTTTTTGCATACACTGTAAGTATAATACCTTCTGCAAGGCACCTCTATCAACACTATCATGTGATATCTCCAGATCCATAAATACCACATACAAATCCTTCCATTTCTTTTAGTTTTCTTACACATTCTTTAAAGTAAACACGTAATCCACACATCCTCTACCATTCCTGAAACGACAATGTTCCTCTCCAATCTGATGTTCTGTACATGTCTTCACCATCTCATTCACCACTCCCAATCAACTTATCAGGTACACTCAACAAATTTATAACTCTGTAGTTTGAACACCATCTTTGTCTCCCTTGCCTTTATATAATGGCATTGTACATGCATTCAGCCCCATCCTCAGGCATCTCAACATAGTCCATACACACACTGAAAATCCTAACTAATCACTAAAAAGGTCACCCCCACCCTTTCTTAAGAAATTCAATCACAATACCATCCATCCTAGTCACCATGCCATAATTCACCTTACACTAAGAGTTTCACTACCTCTTCTCTCTTCACTAAACCATTTTCCATGACTCTCTCACTTTGCATACTCCCTGGCCCAAACACCCTATGTCTGCCATTGTTATCAACCATATTCAACAACCTTTCAAAATACTCTCTCCATCTCCTCACCTCATCATTAAGTTCTCACTGTTTTGAGTGACCTGTATGTCACTATACCCATTGTACTTACAGCTGGGGCATTTACAGTAATTATTCACATTTTCTATGAATAATTTTAACCAACCATTTTCCTTCAATCTGCTATGTGCATATACTGCTGCTACATTTTCTTCACATATATTACACCAACTCAAAGAGTTTCATATTCCTTTCATTATGATTTTTTTTTTATTCTGGCATTAAGATGTTTCTGTCATATTAGCAATAATCATATGAGAATCTGAAGTATATCTATCTATATCTTTGATGCTCAATCCCTATATGAACTCCCATCAAGGGGGTAACCATGGCAAAAGAGTCTCCACTTATCCCTGTCAGTTTTATGTTTACTACATTCATTGAAAAGACTGCTACCCAAAAACTTGGGGTGTTGTATAGGTGTTGTAATAATTTTTCTTGTGAGTAGCTATTTCACAATTACAGGGGTTTTATTCAACCAAGTATAGAGCATTGCTGACACATCTGGGGTGGTTAATCCTCCAACTCTCTGTTAACAAAAGTGGAATCAAGAACCTTTCTTCTCACTAATTCTCCCACATCATTTCTCTTCAAACAACCCTTTCTGTAAGCCATGATGCTCTTGCTCTCTCTCTGTTCTACCGGTAATGTTTTGGCTATTGTTCTCTTGAGATGTCTGCACATGCTAGGCACAAAGATGAATACCTGGAAGACACCACAGTGTACAATGGAAGTTCTGTAAGAGCAATATCAACTTTAGATAAAAGGAATGGAATACTGATAATTTTCTCTTAAGTTTGACAAGATAATATAGGGACTTACTTTTTTCTTAAGACTATTCTGTGAATGCCCTTGACACATCTCTGAGAAATGTAGGGACTCTCGAAGTCTTGTAACCGCTTGACAACTGAAAAAAAATCACATTAGAATTCACTAATAAGCTTAGACTACAGGATATCAAAGATAAAATAAATGAGACTCTTACCTGGCTAATAATATAGAAAACACTTAATCACAGTGACAGCTTTTTAAGTATGGATCTACATTTAAAATATTTAATCATAAAGTGATAATTTTATAAGTATGGATAACCCTGTTATTAACCTTCAAGATGAAATTTCCCACTCTAAAAGAAAATTTATGCCTCATGAGCTAAGTGAATCATAGCTGGGAGTTAAACACTCATTCTTTTGATGGTCTCAATATTATTTCTCAAATGAAGTCAGCATAGCCAGAACAAAAGAAATATATAAAAAACCTTTGGCTACATTCATCTCTGGTAAATTCCTGTGAGGCTTTTCTTATATATCTTAAGCTGAGAATACTAAATCAAACTTTTCCCATATCTCCTGCATGTTGTAAGAGGCAACTAATAAGGGTAGTAGTGTGGGGGGTGACAGTAAATGCTCCTGTTTCGAATTAGCACTTTGCAATTAATCAAGAAACAGAAGAAAGAGCTAATTAAGGATTTGTCCTCAATAGTTCAGGCTGGGGTGTCTGAATATTCAATGATAACAGGATGAAAAGAAAGGGGAGACAAGTGCTATGTTCGATGAAAGGAACAAGAATGTCCCTGCTATGAATGAAACCAAGCTGAAGGGGAAGGGGCATGATGCTTCAGAAATGTCCAAAAGGCAATGTCAAGGGTTAATGATATGGCAAGAGTGGAAGAATGAGTTGTAATTATGATAAAGAAGTTGTTTAACTGTGTTGAAGAGTGTAAGAAAGTGAGTTCAAGACTGATGTGGGCTAATATGAAAGTAAACTGCATGACAGGTGGGTGACTGATAGTGCTTATGCCAACAAAGGTGTGCTAAGGCAGTTCAGGCATGTGGAGAGGATGAGCAAAGAAATAGTGACTCAGAAGACCTATAGGTCAGAAGTGAAGGAAGCAAGGGGGAGTACCTACTGATCCACAATGATATTTTAGCAAGCAAGGATAATGCATTATTCTCATTGTGTGTCCTGCTAAATGACTAAGGCTATTTTCCTCTACTGCCCCTGCATTACATAACTGTCTATTCTGGGATTATCTGGAACTGATTTCAATTACACGTCAAGTATTCTTTAAACATTTCTGTAGTTAATCTAGCTATGTTTCTTATTTCTCCTGGTAGTGTACTGGGAGTCATTCTAGCTTCCTGGCCAGGCTCACTTAAATTTTTTCTTATTAACTTTTGGTATGCTCCATGAATTTTCCTTGCTGAGGCTTTCAGGTTCAATATATTTTCCTTTCTTCTTTAAATCTGTTGCCAGGCGTATGTCACCATATATCTTTCCCTTCCTTTTTCAGCCTTTCATGGCACTTCATATGCTCTAACCCCTGGATTTTGCACTTGATGTGCTTCTGAATTCTCTATATTTTGTGTAAAGTATTTCCATTTGTTTCTAAGTATTCTTTTTTTTTTTTTATGCTGAAGGCTCCAGTCACAGACAAAGGCCACATCAAGGCCGGGCCCCTACTAAAATATAGAGAGAATTAAGAAATGGAAAAAGAGAAGACAAGGGAAGGTATTTACGAATTTTTGAGAAAGTGAAAGTCATGTCTTTTGAAATGTGCCGAGTCATAGTTCCTGGGAAAGAGATGAGAAGGTAGAGAGTTCCAAATCTTCAAAGTGCAGGGAAAGAAGCAGTTATCAAAACGGAACATCCTTGAGTTGCTGATGACCACACAATAATCATGGGAAGCAGCAGCTTGCCGAGTATAGCTAGTGGTGAGGGCACACAAGCAGCCAGCTCCCAAGAGCAGAAACCAAAGTAATACCTACAGAAGAGGGAAAGTGAACCAACAATGCAAAGGAGGGCAAGGAGGTCAGGTTTGGAAGTTAGCCTGGGACAGTTTATAAGTCAGACTGCTTTCGACTCAACTCTGTCACATAAGGATACAGAGCTAGACCCAACCCAAATGTGAAAGCAGCACATGTAGTCGTCAACTTACAACTGCAATCGGTCCCAACAAAACCAGTCATAAGTCGATCTGGTCGTAAGTCAACCTATGTTATAATTACCTTAGGTATGTTATCTTAGGTGATATTGTAGAAAATTTCCAAAGTGAAAGACAAACAAACACAGGAGGAAGTGTGTTGTGCTGGGAGATTTGTGCAGGGCACAGGAATGATGTGAGCGTCCCAAGCACTTAGCCTCCCAGCCTCCTGGCAATGCCAGGAGCTGGCCCGAAACTGTCATACAGAAGTGGTCGTAAACGCAGTCAGTCATAAGTCACATAGGTCATAAGTCGACGACTACCTGTACTCCACACAAGGATAAATCAATCCTTTATTTAATGAAAGCAACTGTTCAGAAGAGAAGTTACGACATCTAAACAGGACACCCAGTTTCTTAGAGGCAGACTTAGCTATTCCCATAAT
>JAYMFT010174975.1:0-12156 GCA_038088735.1 Panulirus argus
GGTTACGCCGCTTCCAGTAGCAGGGAAGTAGAAGCTTCTGTGAAACGAGAAATTCTTTGATAAGATCGTGCTCTCAGTGATAAAGCTTTGCCAAAGGTGACTTTTCACACTCGGTATAACCTATGGGAGGCGAAGTCCAGTAACACCTGTGAGATCTATGATCATCCAATATAATCCTCCCGTTTGAGGATCCAAAATACGCGAGAAAAGAGGAAAACTTATAGATTTATTGACGAGACTACAATTTTTCCTAGTCTGTTAGCGCCGTCTGGGCAACGTAGGGGGAAAATTTATCGCTTCCGTTTAAGACCTTGAGGCATAAAACTCTCCAAAGACTTCAAGGGCGAGCCAGGAGAGGGGTGGGTGCTCCTTCTACTCCGACGAGTGAAGCATCGTCATTCATACGCCCGTATCAAATTGGCCCTGACTTCTTTATTTATGTCTCTATCATTTAGCAGGGGGGGAAAAAAATTTTCGTATTTCTTTTTCGTTAGATATTTTTGTGAGAAATGAGGGTGGTAGATGGCGGCTTCCATCTATTATTGATGCCGATTTCTCAGAGACAAAATGAAATATAAGAACAGGAATTGATCATCTCGATCACCATGTCTGGAACCCTGGTGATTCTTCACTAATGCAGGATCTTGAACGGTATTGCATCATACCTTTAGGAAAAATCTCTCTTATCTTAGTCTTATGGACTGTACGTGTGCTGGCGACTCTGTGCCATTATATGTTGTTTTTTTTTTTATGTTGAGGGCTCCAGTCACGGACAGAAGTCCACATCAAGGCCGGACCTCAATTGAGATATAGAATTAAGAAACGGAAAAGGAAAAGACAAGGGAAAGTATTTACGAATTTTTGAGAAAGTGAAAGACCTGTCTTTTGAAATGTGTCAAGTCATAGTTATTGGAAAAGACATGAGAATGTAGAGAGTTCCAAAGCTTTGACGTGTAGGGAAAGAAGTAGGTATCAAAACGGCCCACCCCTTGAGTTGCCGATGGCCACACAGTAATCATGTGACGCTGCAGCTTGCCGAGTATTGCGTGGTCTAGGAAGTGGTGGTGGTGGTGGTGTGGTGATGGTGGTGGTGTGTGGGGGGGGGGCACTAGCAGCCAGCTCTCGGGAGCAAAAACCAAAGTGATGTCTATGGAAGAGGGAAAGTGAACCAACATTGCGGAGTAGGGCAAGTTTGGAAGTTAGCCTGGGAATCAATACGACGCATTCAGCTGTTACATTGTAATGTTGATTTCACATGAACTTATTTCTGTCGTGTCCTTTCCTTAATCTTAACTCGTACCACAGAAAAATGGAATCAAATTAAATTCGACGTTCTTTACAAGAAGCTGATTATATCCTGAAAAATATTACTCCAATAGAGGTTTTTTTAATTAACGGTTGCACAGAGGATATTATTCATTTATGCGTAATCCCTCGAATGGGACCAATATATCAACATCAGGAGGGGGCAGATAATCCATATACGTATAATTAATTCGACGAGAATACTTTTTGTCTCTTTCGAACATCCAGTGTGGGATCCTTACTATGGTATCTCTATCGTTAGTCTGTGTATTCTTTTACATGATCGTCTTTCTCTTTTACTTCTCTCCCATATGATAACGTACCGAGGAATGGTATGTTACTTGGGATGTTACTTTTCTTTTTAATCAGTTCCCATGGATTTGATAAATGCCTCAGTGGTAGGTCTGGGGTATACTTTCTGTATTTTCTTTACAGTGTTTATTGATATAGTTTGGTAAACGAAGTATAGGGAAAGTTTGTTTAGACACTTACGAAAAAGGAAATTATCGGGTATGATAATTGAATCGACTGCGTGTAAAATTCTAGGGTTACCAGACCATACTAGCGTACACGAGTATACGTCTAATTGTCCTTACAAATCTAAATCTCGTTATGGAATTTATGTGATTGATTTTGAAGTTTTTCGTAAAAGTTCTGGCTTTATAGTCACTTAGCAGTCGAAAACCATTAGATCCAAAAAAATTCATATGCGTAATTTTTGCTTTTTTTTTTTATTTTGATGATATTAAAAATCTTCCAGGGACCCATTTAAATGATGTTAGAATCTTACACTGACCAGACCTTCCTTCCCCGCTGAATCCTACAATCGCTTGCGTTAAAATTCTCATTTGCCTCGGTCTGCTCCCCTCCCAAAACCATTAACAGCTAATAGTTAACATTTCCCCCGCTAATTAAACCCAACTGTTAGTTTTTACTTTCGTTTCCATCCAGCTAAATGCAGCATTGGATGATTTTCTTATTTCTCAGGACCATCAGTAGCATTTCTTAAGGTCACTGGATGTTCAGTTTAATCACTGATACCTGCTCTTGTACAGAACTGTGCTGATGCACAAATACGAGGTAACGAACAACGGGTCCATGGCACAAATGAGATTTGGTTCTTGTACAGAGGATACGACACTTTGGTGCTTGATAGATTCCCTTTGTTGCCAATTGCCCTATCTTCCTGCAGGCTATTTGAGTATAGAGATTCTTACATTTTGTGACAAGAGGCATGAAAAGTACCCATAACTCGCAGTGTTGTCCATCTTTTATGTAAAGGTTTACATTTTCAGTTTACGGGGTGCTATGGAGCAGTGAGTGGTGATGGAGAATTTCAGGCCCTCTGCTCTCCTATGAAGTTCTCCCGGACCAGAATGCCACGTTGGATGTTGCTTTAGGATGAGTAGAGAGACTCAAGGGGGCCAGTGCAGAGTTATAATAGTTCAGGATTACTGTGGTATATATATCAGTGCTGAGAACCATGGGTACAGAATGGTTTTTATACGGTGACGATGTGGAATCCTGCAGAGGTCAGAGCTCTGAGAGAATGCATGAGTGCCACTGTATCCATATACAGTGGTGTATAACGTAGATTCTTAGTGATTAGCGGAACTGTGACGTAAATTGGTGTCTAGGGCTCTTGTTAAACCCATGTTAAACCTTGTTACAGTCGTCCTGTTAAATAACACGACTAGGGTCACGGAAATCCCACTCGACATATTGCCAAACATTGTTTGTATACCTCTGAAAAAGAAAAACTTTTTCATACTCATGTTACATGCTGTCATGATTATGTAGCTCCAGTCCGATATATATATATATATATATATATATATATATATATATATATATATATATGTGTGTGTGTGTGTGTGTGTGTGAGACGATATTAGACCTACACTTTGGAACTTTCACGATATACAAATGAATGTATCAGATCAGATTCGTGTATCATATTTTCATTTAAAGGAAATATTATCTGGTGTTGGGTAATGCTTGTTGCCTAATCTACCTCATCCTTCACGAACGGCCACAAATGTATTCGCAGTCTTTAATAGGGAGCTTAACTTGCTGTGTGAAAATGGTTGAGAATAATCGTCAGAGATGTACACACCACAGTGGGGTCGATGTGACTCACTCCTGGGGATACCAACAGTAGTGAACGTACTCTGTAGATGTGGATGGTCATGATCATTCTCGTACCCTGTAGATCTGGATGGTTATGAACATTCTCAGGAAAAACTCTCTCTCATGGGGAAAGCTATCTCATTTATTAGTAAATGACGAAGAAGAAAGTAACGAGAAAAGGGAGAAAATACGAGATTCGTGTTGGCCATATCCGTCAGCAGAGCGTAATAACCCAGGGAGCTAATAATCTTGCCTACCCTCCCAGGAGGTCCGGAGTGGTCCCCGCCTGCTCCTCGTCCTCCTCCTCCTCCTCCTCCTCCTCCTACCGCCTCTGCTGCTGCGACCTTCCGGGTAAGCACCCACTCCCTCCTTCCCTCACCCGACACTCCCACACCACCCCTCCTCTCCTCCCGCTCCTCCCTCGCCATATTGAACCCAACACCTCGCCGTAACCTTGACATCCCCCTAGCGTGTGCTCTTCGACTTAGTCATTTGTTATAACCTTGAACCCTGAACCCCTCCTGCTCTGCTGTGTCCATAACTTCCACGCGCGCGCGCGCGCGCGTGTGTGTGTGTACCGGCGCCTGAAGGGTGGTAGGTCCGACCTGTTATACGATGGCGTGACCCGGTGACTTTTTAAAGGCTGACCTGTAAATCTGGAGGCGTGACCCGGTGACTTTAAAGGCCGACCTGTAACCTAGTGGCACGGGTGGGGGTGACTTTCATATCCCGTGCTCGGCGGAGGTGTGGAGAACCTCTTGGAGGAGAGCGACGGCGCTTCGATCATAGTTCTGGGGGATCGTAATCGTCTTAACCACGTTCTTGTGTTCTTATTTCTACCATTCAGGTTTGGCAGGAGACATTATGCACCATCATCCTGCTCATGCGCTCTCTGTCTCTGGCTCGGTACTCTGGACTTAACACCAGTGACTGGCTCTGTACGTCGTTTTGTATCTTGTCTAAAGATAGGTAATAAACTTTTGCTACGAATCTGTTTCCGCTTCCCATTTGTTTTGTACTCACGGTATCGAAGCTTGCGTGAGTGTGTGTGTGTGTGTGTGTGTGTGTGTGTGATTGTTCTGAGTGCTCTGTTTTTGTGTTTTTTGCACCTTTGTCATCTCTGCTTTAATCCGGGTGATTGACCAGGCAGGTGAGGCGTAGTTTAGGGTGGAGCGGATGAATTACTTGTTCTTGGTACACGATTAAGTGTGTCTGTCCGCGCTGGGGAGTAATCCTCTTCGCCTCTTTCTTTAATCGTGTGCATAGTAAGTGATCGCCTTGACTGAATATCCACTGTCACCTTACCTTAGAACTGCTTTGCCATCGTTGAAAAACATTTACATATCCTCTGTCTGTGTTGGAGTACGTATGGGTGCACGAGAGGTCAGCGATATCGTATGTTCTGAGGAGCGTCATTTGTTTGTAAAGTAATGGAACGCAGGGTGTAAGGTGCAGCTTTGTTGTTGTCGCTTTATGAATCCGTCCTGCTACCCCGTCACACAGCCGTGGAACTTCGTGCCTAGTCAGCACATCCTTACACACACACACACACGCACACGCACACATCCAGGAATCTCTCGAAAATTACAGAATGAATGATTTCTCACTAGCGGGCATTTTTCATCCAGAATACGAATATAGTATGACGGGACACATTACGTTCATACATACTAACACAAAGACGCACCAGCAAAAATGCGAAATGAGCTATATATCTTCATCCCCGATAGTATGCAACGAGAGATAAAGCAGAGATCTCGTGAGGCGGAAGTGTAACAGTTTCTCTCTCTGTCGTCTGTTGCCACACAAACGGTACTGTTAAGGGTGTAACTGACGTTAAGCCGTTACGGACGGATTATCCTTTTGTTCAGCTTAAGGAGGGGATCTCAGGGCTGATGGATTAATTCGTAGGACCCTTTAAGTGCTTTAAGTGTGTGTGTGTGTGTGTGGGTGGGTGGGTGGGTGGGTGTTTGCACATACGTATGTACGTGTTCGTTTGAAGACTGACCTAGACACCTCGGTACAGTAAGGTGCAATGCACGTGCCAGTACGCCACCTAATCGATGCCAGACCCTCTCAGCGCGTGGCGCCGCCTGACATGCCACTCTCGTCACACACTCCAGCTGTTTGTCCCCCTTCCTTCCCCACTTAGACCCACCACCACCACCACCACCACCACAGTCCCTCTCAACATTTCCCCTTTACCCTCTTACTTAAGTCTTGCCATAATTGTGGATAAATGCGCTCGTAGTGCCCCGTGCTGGCTCGGCATGCGATACCCCGAGGGAAAGAGACGGGGTTGTACAAGTGGCCCAGGACCGTCGCCATGGTAACGTTGTAAACAAACCGCCCCCCCAATCAGCTGGTATGATCACCAGTCGACTGGTGACTGGGCCCCCGGGCGCAAGGCTCAGTCAAACATGGCCTCGCTCGCACGACCCGCCGGGGTTCCACGCTGCCGACGCCGTAACCAGAGAATGTCTCCTCCTCGCGGACGTTCCACCGCCGCTACGGGAAGTTGATCCGTCAGGCGACGAAGGGGAAATTCGTAAACTGGCTACCTCATTGTAGTTACGTGATTAATTACCTGTATATAGATATCAAAAATATATGGTGACGGATTTGCGACTTGTCTCCGATGAAATGTTGCGTACTTACGTTCGAGTGAGATTAGACAAATCCTAGATTTGATTTGATTCAGATCTTATATAAAAAAAACACGACATATATATATTATATGATATATACAAATGTGAAATGTGAGGAATACCGAAAAGTATCCTTGATTCATAACTCAGTCCTATACCGTTCAGACACTTGAAGTGTGTCTCGAGTGGTCGTGACCCCCACGTGTTAACAGTGACCTGGTGTGTGGTTAGTGGTGTGTTGTGACCGAGTGTTACACAGTCATCACCACCACCACCATGCCGCGCCGTGTGAACAAGGTGCGAGCTGAGGATCGCATCACCAGGACCCCGTCTGACCTGGTGAGTATGTAAACACGAACCCCGAGGCTGACACGGTGAGTATATGTACACGATCCCCGTGGCTGACACGGTGAGTATATATACACTAAACCCCGTGGCTGACACGGTGAGTATATATAAACGAACCCCGTGGCTGACACGGTGAGTTTATATACACGAACCCTGTGGCCGATCTGGTGAGTTTGTACGGTAACCCCGTGGCTGACACGGTGAGTATATATACACGAACCCCGTGGCTTGTCGTCATACCTTGCCACACACTCGATCTCTCGTGAAGAAACAGCATCTGTTTATCAACGCTGGATCTTTTTTTTTTTTTTTTAAGCACTTCCCTGACTGACGGTGGGTCTGTTTATCAACGCCAGAACATTTTTCTTTTTTTTTTTTTTAAGAATTTCCCACGACGGACGGCGGGTCAAACTCCTGCGGGAGTGCCGGCCCTCGCCCCATTGATTACATCGGCGCTTCAAATCACGTAATCACTTATCACGAAATCGCTGGTTGGCAAATGGAGCCCACGGTGCCACACAGCAGCCCCGACGTGACATGGAGATTTTCATACTCTTTGTGTATCACACTCTTGAAAAAGGATTTAGATACTACAGCGAAAATCGCAGTAGAGCGATTCCGTTCACCGTAAACTGGCGTGGAATATGTTGAGGATTTTTTATGACAGGAAGAGTTTGAGGTACCGTAGCCTGTGGTACAATTATTTCCTTCGTCTCGTGCTGTACGCAGTCGCTGTCGCATCATACCTCGGTATTACGTCATACGGTAATAAGTACGCAGGTGGGCCGGAGGTAGCGTTGTGGTTACCGCAATGACCTCTTGGGTCGTCAGTAACTTAAACACCCCTGAGCACGACGATACGACCCTCGAGTTAAGACGACACGGTTCTCAAAGCACAGCGATACGACTCTTGATCATATAAGGCCGAAGGTGCCTTGCCTTTGACTTGACCTTTTAAGGGCCCAAGTGTGCCAAGGCCATGCTCCAAGGATCGTATCGTGCTTGCAGAGCCGTGCCTTATCTTGCTCAAGGGGTTAACGACACTCAGGAGGCTGGGAACCACACGGCATATGCCATCACAATCCCTCGAGGGACCCGTGAGAGAGTAATCAAAGACATGATTAACCCGGCAATTTGTAATCTCAGCAAACAATTAAGTTCAGTAATTTGCATATCATGCCATATCTTTCTCTATTGATAATGACATCCTGCAAATGTGATCCGCTCATGGCAACTCCCTGAAGCACCGGGAGGTATGTTGTCAAAATATTTCAAAGATATTATCGTGACTCCAAATAATATTTCACGAGTCCCTGACAAATTCCCATTTACTTTCCTGAATGAGGAATCGCCACGGTAATATACGTTATTTCCCATGACTGCCACTCATTCCAGTCACGCTGACCACAGTTCTCGGTGACTCACGATGTGGCCCGGTCACTCCATATACCCCCAGACGCTCGCAACAACCTCCACTCGTCCTGTTACTCACACTAACTCTCCTGCACTCTGTGTGCCTCCCAGTAACTCACCGTAGACTCGAGTTACTTTTAGCAGTTCACGGTCATGCCAAGTATTTCTAAGTACCCGCTGAATTTCAAAATCATTCCCTATGGATTTTCCGTCGCGCCTTGCGACATTCAAGTTATGCGAACCATTTTCCAATACCTTAACAATTTTGATCAATTCCCAGCAATATACTAGTCATTTCCATCAATTTGCAGTCACTTCCAGTAAATTTTTTCTCATTCAAAGAGTTCAGGTCGCTCCTAATCAATTCCTGATAATATCTAAGACACACGAAGGCCTTTTGCTAACATCCAAAAGCTGCTAAATCAAATACAAGTATCCCAGATAACATCTACCAGCCTACAATCCTCTCCAACATCTTCCAGCAGCTTTCTTATACACGTCAGATGGATCTCACTTGTTCGGAGCACCTCGCACTCACTCCAGCAACTTCCAGTCACTTGCATCACTTAAAACGACGTCCGTGCTCTCAACAACCCGTCAGTAACCCGTAGTGATAACTTTGTCATAGACCACCAAGTCCTTGGCTCTCCGTCCTTCCCTTTCTGTTCCATCTCAACAGAATTATGAAGATCCCATCAGTTACCTATGGCGACGCAGGGCCCATGAAGGCCTCCCTTTGGGTGTACATTCTTCAAGGGCTTCTCTCGTTGGTGAAAATGCTCTGCCTGACTTGCGTGGCCATGATTTACATAACCAGTTTGTTTCTCATAATGTGGATCTGTGATAAAGACTTTTCAGAGCTACTTAGGTAGGTTAGAGGGTAGCTTAGGAATTCTCGAGGTTAGAGGGTAGCTTAGGAATTCTCGAGCGAAGGCGCGTGCATACGGCCGCTCGCATGACCGCATCGATACACCCACTTGAATGCAGGTACGGAAGCGACCATTTTTTTTCTAGTGATTACAGGCTCTGCAGCGCATTCCTCAGGCCTTCTGTCGAGCTAAAGTATGCATACTTCTGCCAAGAGTGGTGGGAATTATAGACGAACTCGCCCGGTTCTTAATGGCTTTCCCAGTACGAAGGACAATGGTGAGTGGTGAAAGGTGAGGGGCGACAGCAGTGGTAAGGGTAAGGTTGTGATTGAAGACGATGGCTAGTTGGTTGATTAGTGGTGGCGCTAGTGGTCGGTGGTGGTTGGGGACTAGCACCAAAATTACAGATTCAACCGAAGAATTACACACACGGTAATAAATCTCCACCGCTCACCTTGACATTCAACAACTGCCTTTCGTCGCTCCTCTGTACCTACCCTGCCCCAGCCTTCAGTCCCATTACTTTTCCCCACTCCTAGCCTCCAAATTAAAGAAGAAGAGTGTGGTAAATCACCCCATGGCATGTAGTCGCCGACCCAAGCAACACCTCCAGTCCCGGGAACCTGCCTGTCGGGGGCGAGGGCGCCTGGAACAGTATTGTCGCCAAACCATAGATCCTGATTCATCACGCTTGTGGAGTATTAAAGCTGCGATGGCTGGCCATCATGAAGATTTCCAGTGTCTCCAAGTTCCTTGTCCTCCCAAGGGCTTCAGGGTAGTGGAGGTCCTCAATGGGGTAGGTCTTTGTGCTGTCCTGCACACCTCCAGTACCCACACGAACGTGTCTCGTGACAATACCCAGATATATGCTCCCCTGTCTTCCATCATTTGTACCATCTAGCTTGACTTGGGTTCCCAGAGAGTGGACCTTGAGCTCTCGTGCCGGAGAGGGTGGCTTCTGTTGGCTTCCCTCCCTCGCTTGGGTGAAAGGCAGGAGCTCCCTCATACCGTGGAATCCCCATCGCCTTTGTAGAAGTATCTGCAGACTTTTGAGGTCGACCTTTACGCCTCAGCACTGTTTCCCATCGTGTGGGATGCCGACAGAATTCATGGAGGTACCAAAGGGCGCTACTCCGCTAACCTCCACGTCAGGGGCGTGAAGTACGAAGATGAAGAATAAAACAGGTGTGGTGGTGTTGACATCATCGCCCATGATCAGGAATTTCATATCGTCACGCTAGGAAAAAAAAAAAAAAAGAGGTGGAAAGTCTTTTCGCGGAACAGATACCATAAATATACAGCGAGATCCGGGGCTGCTGTGTGTGTTCATGTAATCCCCCACTTCCCAGAAGAGGTGTAATCATATACCCCTGATGGCAAGTGGCGCTCGGGCAAGGATAGGTAGGGCTCCAGAAACGCTTTACCGATTTTGTCCCGTCTTTCTTAGAGCCCGGAGCGTCCATACAATCCTTCACACGCTTCGGATCTCGACATTTTTTTTTTCCCGCAAATTCTTCCTATGGACGATGTTTCACTTATTTATTAGATTATTCTCAGTAAACTGTTATTTATTACAGAGACGTTCGTGCCTGTCAGTTGAAGATAAATGCTTTTCTTTTCCCCTAAGGGTGTTCCAAAAATATCGCCCTTACGTTCCACAGTCAGGAGTGTTCCTCTCAGCCCTAGGCTATGGCTTACCACCTACTTGGGACATCCTTCCCTTTCAAGAGAACGGAATGAAACTAAAAAGCCACAGGACCACAGCTATTGAACATTTACACAAGGAAGCCAAGCTATTTCAAGTACTACCCCATCGAAACGTGTTCAGCGCATGGTTCTGTGCAGCAGCATTATGTAACCCCTCACCCAAAGCGCTCCATGGCCACCTAAATGCTCAAGTAAACACCGAAGAACTGTACCCCAAATTAGTCTTGAACTGCGGGTACTTTACGTACACACATCCGAGACCACACGCTCCAGACAAACACGGGTCCACACTGTGGACAGCACCATTCTCTTCATCTGTATCATCATCAGTCCCCTCGCATTGCATATATTTATGGACTCCACCGGGAAATGATAAGGCCGCGAGCGAGAAATCACCTTGACAGGACTGCATCATCACCGTCAGTGGACGGAAAGGAGTACAACGTTCTCGAGGACCCTCTCGCCCCAAAGGGTCTCGTGTCACACTGTCTCGAAGCTGCAGGAGCCCCATGAAAGGGGTCGCTCGGCTACATGATAATAATAATTATACATATCATACGTAATTCTAAGGCCCATTTATGTGGCTTCGACGCTACGACGCTATAACCAGGAGCAGGGGAACGATTGAACTCCTTTGGAATGAGAAGTTCCTCGACAAAATGGTGTTCCCTTTCGTCAACTGACCATGATGCAGCCTCCCTCAGGGTGAACTTTTCACTCGCGGTGTAACCACAAGCAGGCCAAGTCCGGTAGCACCAAAGTAGGCGTAAATATATATATGAAAGTGACATAGGTCGGGTCAGCGAGGTAATTCGGATGACCTTCTATGACCTGTCAGACTCTGGTTCGATCGGAAGGGACTGACCTTATTACTGAATAAGGCGACAATTCGCCTGACGATTTTTAGAATGGTCACAAATCAAAGTTTTTGTCCTAAGTACTTGAGATTAAACATGACTCCACAGTGTTTCAAGAACACAATTTGCATTCATAATAGTGGAAGCGTTTGCCCTATTTAATTGACCATCATAGGAGGCTTTATGTTGGAAGAAAGCGCCATTATGTTGGCAGATTTCGACGCTGGGTTGGCTAATACATGTTTCCGTCTTTTCCCAAGTCTGACAACCATGTATCTTTGACAAGGGACGCCGTTTACATTACCAGTCATCTCCTTACCGCTATCAGATTGGTTCTAACCGTCTAGTTGTGTGTGAAAGGTACCTGGGCATCAGTATTACTGAGCTGGAAAAGTGGCAATTAGCTTTTCCTGAAATGATGAAAAAATGTGGTGTGTTTTTGTCCCCCATTGTATTGTGCGCCATAATATAATCCTTTTTTTTTTCCAGTGTGTGTTCGTGAAAGAAATGTTGTGGAGTCATCTTTAATCTCACGGGCCTTTGATAAAAACATGAATTTGATCTACGGCCACGTTTTTTTTTTTTTCCTTTTCAAAGCGCCACGCTAATGACCCACTTAATCTGTGATAAGTACCTTCCGACCTAATCAGACTTTGACAGGTCACCTGAAGTCGTCTGAGTTACTTCAGTGGCTTAGCTTGCGTCTCCTCACGCGCCTGCCTTGTGCTCTGTCCGTCACTCAGATGACGTGGCACACACAAGGTATCTCGCTGAAGATCTGTTTCTCCGTCGTTGCATGTTTTTTTGTGCATATATATATATATATATATATATATATATATATATATATATATATATATATATATATATATATATATA
>JAYMFT010174986.1:0-26135 GCA_038088735.1 Panulirus argus
ATCTCATGTGTTCTTTATTCCTCTCTGACTTGACTCCTCTTTCCCCTTGAAATCCTCTGGTCTTAATTATTCAGCACTTATTTCTCTCTCTCTCTCTCTCTCTCTCTCTCTCTCTCGCCTCCGCTGACACAGTTTTCGATTCTGTTATCCGGGGAATGTGGAAAAATCCCCACACTCCCTCAGGCCATTAATCACATTCGTGTAAAGAGAAAATCCCTCCCTCCCTCCCTCCCTCCCTCCCTTCCCTCCTTCCCTCCCCCTTTCCCTCCTCCTCACGGAGACATAGGATGCCGGGTCAGCTCCGCCGGCCATCTTTGCCCCACACGTTCCTCCCCGACGCGTCCCACATATCTTAGACCCCTCGGATATACGACCCGAATTTAAAGCTGTTTTATTCGTCATTGCCAGTATTATAGGAGATATGAGGGGTCTCATTCCACCAGTGAGGAGGAGGAGGAGGTGGTGGTGGAGGTGGTGGTGGTGGTGGTGGTGGTGCGGTAGGGCCAGGAAGAGTTTGCTGATCTGTGGACCGAGGGTATTATTCGATGGCGTGGTCTTTGGCACCACGAGGGGTTAGACGGAGGAGTGTCCTGGTTCGGGTCTTGACGCCAGACGGGAAGACGGTCCTGGGTTGGGTCTTGGTGGCCTTTGGGGGCCATGGAGGTACTAATGGGGATGTTCTTGACACCAGTCAGGGTGGGTCCTGGGATTGGTCTTGACACCAGTCATGGTGGGTTCAGGAGTCTTGACACCAGTCAGGGTGGGTCCTGGGGTTGGTCTTGACACCAGTCAAGGATTCGTGGGTTTGGGTCTTCCTTCCTGCGTGGAAGAGGATTCTAGGAGTTGTTCTTGGCTATATTGAGTTCCAAGGGTAGGTCTTTGCACCAGTGAGTGGTGCCCTAGTGTGGGATTGGCACCAACGGAGTGGAAGGGGTATTTGACTTTGGCATTGGCACCAGAGACAGAGGCAGTGGCACCAGTGAATGGCGCCCTGGTGTGGCTCTTGGCACCGGGAAGGAGGAGGGGGGGGGGGTACTACTGGCGTAGGATTGGGCATCAGCGAAGGACGTACTGGCACCAGTGGGGGGGGGGGTATTGGCACCTGTGTGAGAAGGTTCTGGCACCAGGGAGGGTGAATCGTGGCGTTAGTTTTGTTGGTCTCAGTGTGGCATACTAGCCTGGGAGAGATGCCCCTGGTGCATCTCACGTTGGTGGTGTCCTCTGTCTCACAGTTGGAGGCCGGGAGGGTTCCGCATCCCTCCTATAGCGGATAGAAGAGCCCTAGAAGCAGTGTGCGAGTCGGAGTAGAGGAGGATGAGTGGTTTCAGTCGGAGGTGGGCCTACATCAGGAGTGTTTGATGTCACCGTGGCTGTTTGATTTGTTTGTCGGTGGTCGTCGTCTCGGTCTCCTAGCATTGATGACAGCTTAAAGACCGTTTCTGGCTCTCTGATCCGATGATTGTTATGTGGTGGTTGTGATGGCATGGAGAAGTTAGCGGAGGCGTCTGTGGGTGTTGTCAGCTTGGGAATAAATGAGGCGAGGTTGGCAGTTGGTTCCCTGGTTCTTTTTCTTCTCCCTGCCACCTGCAGCTGTTGGCAGGGGATTACGGGCTCGCTCAGGGCGAGGCAGTTGTTTTATGATTATTACCACTGCTGCTGCTGAGGCCAGAGTCAACTAGGGTTGGAAGGAGAAATCGAGTCATTTTTTTTTCTTTAATGAAACTGTCTTAATTATTATTTTTCTTTCTGGTATCTTGCGCTTTTTGTTCTTCACTTGTGCTGTCTTGTTTCCTGCTGTCACAATATGCTGATGACCTGACTTCCGTTGGCATATTGACGTCGCTGACATCATGACTTTTTCTGATACCCTCTTGTATCTCGTATTATCATGTTATTTTTTTTTAAGGAGGGACATCACTCTCACCATAACTCATCCTTATACCTAGACGTCACTAGTCTTGACTTCCTCTCGACCCCAACGTACGAACAGGTTCCTGTGGTACCCTCGGAAGGGGCTTTGACGACTGGGTTGCTCTGTGTGTGTGTGTGTGTGTGGCGAGTGTGACAGAGGATTTCCTGGCTTTCCCGACGGCGCGGCGAGGAAAGGAAAGGGAAAGGAAGGGGTGGGGGAACTGGCGCTGAAGGAGATGAATGCCAACTGGAAATACGATCAGACTTCCTGAGGGCAGACTGCACTCCTGTGCTCTGGTCGGCGCTAGAGAGAGTCGGTGCTGGGTGGGGAAGGAGGCGGCAAGAGTCGTGGTGGACGCGAAAGGATAATCGAGAGACGTGCGGAAATGCAACGAAGGTAGAGTGTCGCAGGGGTGACGGTGGTGTATAATGCACCAGAGGAGGTGACTGTGAAATAACGAAGAACGACGTTGGTGAAGGGAAAAGACCAGAGATGTAAGGAAATGAATGATAAAACGAACGTACCCTGATGTAAAAAAAAAGATGATGAATAGATGCAGATGAAAGATGCTGAAGAACGGAGGAGGACAAGAGAGAGAGAAAAAGGGATTGAGGCGAGGCAAGGAATTCCATTCCACGTCAAGATGGAAATTGATGGTAAGAGAGCAAGTGGGGAGAACGGGTATGAACAGAATAGATTGGCCATAGTCGATAAAGTGCAGGTATTCAGGACGGAGGCGCTTGGGAGAAGGAAGCCAGGTAGTAAGTAAGTGGTAGGGTGTACAAGGCTGGGATGCCTGACTGCATAGCAGAAGTCCTCTCAGATGGGATGGAGTCCCGTTTCCTCTCGTCCAAACCTTCATCCCCTTAATCTCGGTGTACTAGGGACGCAGCGCTTCGGGCCTGGAAACTCTATCCATTTCCTGAATCTCAAACATCGTGTCGTTTCTCCTGGGAGTGATTGCAGAGCCGTTACTCGCAGAGTCGGGCATGGTTACGTAAAGATAGTGTGTTGTTAGTTTGACGTATTTTTCAAATGGTAAGTCTGTCTGATCCTCAACCAGAAGCAACTCTAGCAACTTGTAGTTCAACTCTGTCGTCTTTTCTCCAGATCTGATTACTTTGTACACTCCCTTGGGAGGATTTTGCCTCCAGTTCTCTTTCCTTTCATCCTCCTGTTAAACGCATCACTTGTCCAAGTTTTCCTGGCGTAAGGTCATCTGAGTTCTCTCCTAGGTACGAGTGGGACAAGGCGTGATGAGCCTGATGCCATGTCTACCGGTGTCCTAAGGGAGTTTGAATCTGAAGTAGATCCTATCGTTGCTCGCTCGTCTCGTCTTTGTCTAAAGATCCCCTTTTCTTAAGAAGCATGCCTTGGCTCAGTCAGTCCCTAAGAAATGAGACCGTTCTAACTCTCGGGCCGTCGCTCTCACTACTGTCAAATCCTAAGTCTCTGAAACCTCTTCCTTAACTCTGTCTTAAATGCTTTCAGAATCTCAGTTCCATTCTTTCAGATCATCTCCAGTGCGGCTTTTTTGAGTCCCAAAATCTTTTATTAGTGATCTCTCGCGTGTGACACTCCTTTGGTCCGCCTCTTGTACGAATTCCGGTGAATCTTGACATGGCCCTTCGACATCCATGAAGCATTTGACAGTGCGTGGGAAGAGTCTTGGATTTAGCCAAGTTCTCTTTCGGAGTATTTGCTTCCATTCATTCGTTCCATCGGGGTCGTGGATGCTGGAGGAGCCCACCCACTCCTTCTTACCCTGCCATCATGAATGGCCCTCAAGGCCCTTATCCCTGTTAACTGTTAAGCCGACAGCCCCTCTCTATACGTACTTCAGCGGTCTTTCTCTCTTCCCCTCCACATTCCGATATTCTCTCGTTCTCTTCTTTCGCCTCTGCAGCATTGCAGAGCTGGCAAGCCGTAACCTAGTTTGCAAGTTGCAGAACTGGGAAGTTGTGACATGGTAGAATTAGTGCAGTATAGCAATATGGTTCGCGTGTGTCTTCCTAGATCATGCATGAGTTTCCTGCTGTTGCATTTCAATATGATGCCATTCGACCTTGCACTAGAACGGACATGTTGGGCATAACACTATCATCCTCTGGATTCCGGAAATTCCTCATTATAAAAATAAAAAAATCTGCCAATCCTTAAAAACTGTGAGTGTTGTAGAGAGATTCCGAAAATTATCTTTCTTGCAAGCAGGTATTCCGTACGTGGTCGATGGTTGCCTGTTACCTGCTGCCTGCTTAAGAGAGAGAGAGAGAGAGAGAGAGAGAGAGAGAAAGAGAGAGCACAGCTAGGTATAACATTAATACTTAAATATCGACCAAGAGCGATTTTTTAAAGCCGAACCCATTTTATTTAATGCGAACCCACCTGAATTAAAGCCGAATCCACCTGAATTAAAGCCGAACCCACCTGATGTAAAACCGAACCCACCTGATTTAAAGCAGAACCCACTGAATTAAAGCCGAACCCACCTGATGTAAAACCGAACCCACCTGATTTAAAGCTGAACCCACTGAATTAAAGCCGAACCCACCTGATTTAAAGCCGAGCCCACCTGAATTAAAGCCGAACCCCCTGAATTAAAGCAGAACCCACCTGATGTAAAGCCTAACCCACATGATTTAAAGCCAAACCCACTGCATTAAAGCCGAACCCACCTGATGTAAAGCCTAACCCACCTGATTTAAAGCCGAACCCACCTGATGTAAAGCCAAACCCACCTGATTTAAACCCTAACCCACCTGACTTAAAACGAAATCCATCTAATTTAAAAAGCCAGACACACGCAGCTTAAAAGGAAACCCACTTAAAAAACGAAACCCACTTAAAGGAGGAGGTTAGCGGAAAAAAGGCTTTGGTCTGGTAAGTGATGGAGTCTTTCTTTGACCATTTGGTTCCCTCGGGCCAGTTCGGGACATTAGCCACACTGAAAAGAAAAAGAAAGAAAATATCATGAACATCTGATGGGAAGAATCTCCTCTTCTTTATGTCGGCGCCAAGAAAAAGAAAAAAAGAAAACAAGGGGGAAAATGGCCTTTAAATGAATCTCTCTCTCTCTCTCTCTCTCTCTCTCTCTCTCTCTCTCTCTCTCCCGCCTCTCTCTCTCTCTTTCTGTCTATACGCTTGTTTTCAAGTGTAAGTCTATCTATCTGTCTGTCTGTATCTCTCTGTCCATCTGTGTGTGTGTGTGTGTATGTGAGAGAGAGAGAGAGAGAGAGAGGAAGTGTCGCTCCTGATGGGAGACGGGAAGAGGAAGGGGCGTCCCATAATGAGAGACGGTGTTTCCTTCTTGTTGATGAAAGGAACAATGGAGGTTCCCTCTCGGATGCTCCTCCAGATTCCCACCGTCTTTCCTGGGCATTCACGGCCCTCCGGGGGGGGAGGGGTAGGAGGTGGTGGTTGTGGTGGCACAGACATGAGGTGTGGTTAGGGAGGGGGGAGTGGTGGTAGATGGCGATAGATGAGTAAGGAGGAGAGGGGAAAGTTGGGGTTGAGAGGGATGGGTGCTTGTGTGGGCCGTGTAGACAGTAAGTAGATGGAAGTGCTGGTGACAGGAGACGGGGGGAGGGAGCAGGATAGACAGAGGAAGGAAAGACAGACGGTAGAAAATAGATTAGGGTTGTAGAGGATTGAGAGACGGGGAGGAGAGGGAGGGGGGGTAGGTAGGTTAGGGAGGGGGCGCTGAATAGGGGAGAGAGGATAAAAGAGAATAGGAATGTAATTCGCTTTGTGAGCTAAGGAGATGGTGGGAGTCGACGCAGTGGGAGGGGAGGAGGTTCCAGTGGGTGACGGTGCAGTGGGAGGGGTGAGGGAATTAGTGGGTGACGGTGCAATGGGAGGGGAGGAGGAACCAGTGGGTGACGGTGCAGTGGGAGGGGAGGAGGAACCAGTGGGTGACGGTGCAGTGGGAGGGAAGGAGGAACCAGTGGTCGACTGTGTAGTGGGAGGGGTGAAGGAACTAGTGGGTGACGGTGCAGTGGGAGGGGAGGAGGAACCAGAGGGTGACGGTGCAGTGGGAGGGGAGGAGGCTCCAGTGGGTGACGGTGCAGTGGTGTACCATAAGGGGGAGAGGAGATTCCAGCCCCCGACGGTGTACTGTTGTGCGAGACGTGTAAAATTCCTTCGTGCACGGAGGCTAATCCTCTGATCTTTGGGGATCTATTTCGAAAAATGGATTACTAGTTCATGAGACGTTCCTGACTCCCAGGCCACAACTGGCTCGAGCGGTAACTTGCTGTACCTCGGTTGGGGTATTGGATCATCGCCTCGACTCGCAGATCCTGGAAGCAACGGTTCGAGTCTCTCAGTGGATGAATAATTACGATTATCGAAGATAACGCTGATAACCGAACGGAAGTTTGGGGCGAGCTTGTCGTAAATACACACTGCATAATCAATTTGCATATTTGAGCACTAAGATCGTGACTGATTAATTTCATGCATCAAGAATGCTTGATGTCTTGATAATTATTCTATTTTTTATCCCTGGATGTATCTGGAACCTTTAATAAAGGCCGTAGATGACTAGGGAATGTATTCTAGCTTTCATTTCACGGGAGCATTTGTAAAGGAAAGGAAAATATCCGATGAGGAGAAAGATGTCCATTTTGGTATTGTGAACAGGTTTCTATGGATCATTTGCTTTTCTGTACATGTTCGCCATTTCCCTCGTTAGCGAGTTAGCGCAAACAGCAGACGAGGAAATGTGGCCTCATTCGCTCACACCCATTTTCCACCTGTCAGGTATACTGCACCGAAAACCAAAGCTCCTCATCCACAACCAGGCCCTCACCGACCTTTCCCTGGTTTCTCCCAGTAGCTTCAAACTCCCTCTTTCGGGCCATTGATGAGCTCCTTCGAGCTTGTTCACCGTTTCTCGAGTGAGGGAGCTCTCGAGCTAGTAGGGTCATGAACCGTCTACAAAATCGCCTTGCTATCCCACCTCCGACATAAGCTTGTATGTGGATACATAACTCCCCCCTCTCCTCTCACCAGTCCTGACCACCTTGTCAATGCGACGTCCACACACACACACTCAAACATTTACGTCTACCGAACGAATGGCGTCCTCCGAGGCCAGGGTTGTTTAATGTACCAGTCGCTGACGTTGCGTTAACATGCAGGCACGACAAGGGCTGGGTCTTCGTGATGAGGCAAGAGGACCATGACAGGCTGAGGTCTGGCCCGTGACGGGAGGAGACCTGGCGAGTCAGCGGGTCACACTGAGGGCTTCAATATGAAAGTTAAGTCTTTTGCGTGATGGCTCCCGTGGTATGTTGGATATGTTTCTCTATTTTCATACAGGGTTCGAATCCAACCCGTGGTGTCTATGATTATTTATTCATTTATATATTCATTCATTTGTAGCGGCTGATGTGGCACTGGCAAAATAGGCCTCAGTCAAAAGCCATCTTGGGTGAATTAAAGAAATAATTAATCAATGCTCCGTAGGTATTTGTAGGCCTGGCTTTCAAAATTAGAAATATCGAAGGAAGATGGAAAGAAGAAGGGATGAAAAGAATCACAATGCTTAGATGTACGCGAGAAGGAGGTGTCATAACGGTATGTCCTGGAGTAGGCAGGCCTCCAAATAAAAACTGTGGGAAGCAGCAGCCAGAGGCGAGCTTGAGTATAATCTCTGGTGACGGGGACAGGTTCAGACGACTCATGAGATCAGTGGCCATAATAATGCTTGCAAAACAGGGAGAGAGAGAGAGAGAGAGAGAGAGAGAGCAGCAGCAACATCTCAATGTACAGAAAGGGTTGGAGAGACGTGGCGCCGGGAACATTAACGTGACGAAAGGCTTTTGATTCCCCTCTCGTCACTCTAGAGAGGCGGAGGACGAAGCATCCCAAGATTTGTGGGTGGTACAACATACTACAGCGGATACAGGCCCTGTACTTAACGACACGGCAGCCCATAAGAAAGATAATTACGGAATCTCTACGACTTCCTCAGCTTTAAGGGAATCGGACGTTGTAATGTTTATATTGGGTGTTCAGGATACAGTGGAGAACGCGGTTATGCCCAACATGTTTTATGTTATTACAGGGATGAATTGTTTTGTTTTGATGTCGAGCAGAGGGAAGCGAATGGCTCTTCGCAAGGAGATATTGAGAGATACTATTTTCTAACACTCTCAAATGAGATGAGAAGAGAAAGTGAGTTGAATTGTGTAAAACCATCATCGTCATCGTAAGAGTGAATAGGAATAGAAGTTTAAGAGAGATCATCATTTATGGAGGGAGGAACGAGAGTAGGCAATAGCGTAGAACCCTGAGGAACGCCACTGTTGATAGTATAAGAGGGGGAAAGTCGGTCCATCAGCGACCTCGGCAGTGAAAGGGCCAGAGACGAAGTAGTGCATTAGGGAACAGAGAAAAAGGCAAACGAAAAATAATAAAGCAATCAGTGGGCTTAACAAAGCTCATGCCACTCAATGTCAAATGCTTTTGTGATGTCAAGATCCACGAGAAAAGTTCCATCAAAGTTCCTAAGAGAGGAGGACCAGAGGTGAGTAATATAGGACAGAAGATGACCAGTAGATTTAGCGCTACGAAATCCACACTGGTGATCAGAGAGAAAGGAAATGGCATTCTAAGTGTTTGAAGAAGTGGAGAGTTAAGGCGAGTCTCAAAGACTTTGGAGATATTAGAGGCGAGACCATTGGAGTGATAATTATAAGGGTTAGAGCGGTTTTCTTTTTTGGGGGGATGGTCTGCACCAAGGCATGCCTCCAAGGGGAAGAAAGAGTCTAAGTTTTTAGACGTGGGTGACAGGGGCGAGCAAGGACTGCAGGCAGCGAAGAGCCTCACTGTCTTAGGACTCGATGACGTATGCCATCTGGGCCGTAGGCCTTATCCACCAGGAGCTGGGAAATTACTCTGTAAAACTTGGGCGAGAAAGATATTGGAGATGGCTTAGGTTCATTAGGGAGGGAAGGGGTAGATGAAGAGTCATCTAAAGTTAGATTAGAGGAAACAGATTGATCCAAGTCGAAGGAAAGAGGGGGGAAAGGTTGACTTGAAGTTTGAATTACGTTTTCAGTTACGTCGAAGTTGATATTGGTTATGGGCCAGAAGGATTTGCCAGTAGAAAAAGAATTGGCAAATTGGCATAGTCTCTATTTTCATGAAGGCGTGCTTGACTTTACGAAGAGCAGCTTTGTTGTGATTCCAGCCAGAAAGTGGGATTCAGGGGATGGCATTCGTTGCATGACCCGATAAGTTCCGTCCCAAATGCGATGGACCTCTGAGCAGGAACAATCAAGGAGTGACTTGGGAATGAAAAAGTTTTTGTAGATGAGGTGTAGAACTTCATACCCCAGCGGGGGTATAACCTCCGCTATGCATACCATGAGGCTTCCCGGCCAGCAAAGCACTCCTCGTCCCGGGGAAAGTCAGCAGAGAAGCCGTGGAGGGATGACCACCGCTCGGCACTCGCAAAGTGCCAAAGTTGGCGTCCTGAGGGAGGGGAATAGAGAGCGTGGGTGTGCCGAACCAACAGCGATAGAAGGAAGATTATGGCCGGTGGTTCCCGAAGGTGGTAGGAATTGTGTGTTTATAGTTTGAGGTTATAAAAGTGAAAGAGTGTGTGTGTGTGTGTTGGAATGGTGGCCCTGACGGCCGGGAACTCGTGTTGAGTGTTTTGTTATCTGTTCCAGATCGTTACGGAAGGGAGGGGGGGTGGTGGATGGTCTCAGGTTAGACCCCATGCAAGCCCGGTGTTGTACATTGAAATCCCCCGCATAGAGGATTTAAGTGCGTAAATGTGGAGAGAGAGAGAGAGCAGTGCGTCGTGACAGGAAGCCAGATAGTCGAAGAGTTGGACATAGTCGGGGGAGTTGAGGGGAAGTGGAGACTCAAAACGCAAAAAAGCAAAGCTCTAGAGAGAAGCGAAATTTCTAGACCTGATGACATCAGAGTTCGGAGACTCAAGATCCACGAAGCGGACAGTGAGAGTTCTCGTTTAGGCGCGGAACGCCCACCCTTGGCGTGCAAAACTATGGTTCAGATTGGAGTTGGAGATCTGTTAGTGTAGAGGGGAAGGAGCCTTGGACAGTTGTTCTCGGAAAGAGTAGGGCAGGTTCCAGTCACTTGATGTCTGTTAAATGGGGTCCTGGAAACCATGTAGACCACCTCGACCACTAGGGCAGGTTCCAGTCACTTGATGGCTGTGAAGGGGGTTCCTGGAAACCATGTAGACCACCTCGACCACTAGGGCAGGTTCCAGTCACTTGATGTCTGTTAAGGGGGTCCTGGAAACCATGTAGACCACCTCGATCACAAGAGCAGGGTCCAGTCACTAGATGGCTGTCTAGGGGGTTCCTGGAAACCATGTAGTCCACCTCGACCACTAGAGCAGGGTCCAGTCACTAGATGGCTGTCTAGGGGGTTCCTGGAAACCATGTAGACCACCTCGACCACTAGGGTAGGGTTCCAGTCACTTGATGGAAGTCTAGGGGGTTCCTGGAAACCATGTAGACCACCTCGAAAACTGGCTTCGTTCCAATCCGGCGCCAGAGAATCCGGATGAGGATGATGTACTACCATGATTTTTTTTACGTTGAAGGAAGGAACAGATAAAGAGAATGGAGAGTAAAGAGTTAGTGTGAGTTATGAGGGGTCAAGTGTCGTGATTGAGGAAAGGGTGTGATTTGCAGACTGGATGCCAGCAACCCACGTATAGGTGTGGCTCGAGAAAAGACAGCCCCAGTGGGCCAGGGAGGGGAACGTGAGAGACAGCACAGTGCTGGCTCACTGTAACATTGTGACTATCGAATTCGATACCCAGGCGATAGTATTGTTCTGTTTGGTGGAATCAAATACATTTTCATGTATACACTATACGTACATACATGTGTGTGAAAGAGGAGAGGGTTCTTCCCTTCCTGGGGCTCCACCTATTATACTGTCTTTAATATCATGCAAATTTGTTAAACTTCTCTGGACTTTTTATCATCGCATATAATAAAAGGAAGTTTAAAAAGTTAATCTGCTTTGCTAGTGTATATGGGGGGGTGGGAAGATGGGGGCCCTAGCATCTTTGCCTTAGTTGAAGTCGTATCTGCTCTTTGCCAGAAACGTCTGAAATGATTGCGGTTCACGTGTGTATAGGGCACTCCTGCCTTTATCCTTTCCCCACTTTAAATGTGGCTCTCCTCTCCTTACTTTCTCTCATATTATATGTGGCACTGCTGTCCCTTCGGCACCACTGTCTCTACCCCCTTTGGTCTTATATGTGGTACCACTACCCTTACCCCCTCTGGCTTTATTTGTGGTACCACTGCCCTTACCCCCACTGGCCTTATATGTGGCACCACTTCCCTTACTCCCTCTGGCCTTATATGTGGTACCACTACCCTTACCCCTCTCTGGCTTTATATGTGGCACCACTGCCATTACCTCCTCCAGCCTTAAATGTGGTAAAACTACCCTTACCCCTTCACGCCTTATTTTTTTGCACTACAGCCTTTTTTTTTTTTTTTTAACCTGCCTCTAATGGGCCCATGCGTGGACTTGCCACCATTCCTCTGTCGTGACTTGTTCTTGCACTTCTGTCGTCAGTAACTCCTGCCTGTAGACAATCCTCGTGCACCTTTGGAAGTTCAGATGTATGCCTGGCACCACTACCCCACCTTTGGAGCGTCACCTGCATGTTTGGCGCCACTGCCTGGCCTTTAGAGAGTTAGCCACATATCTGGCACCACCGCCTCACCTACGAACAGACATCCACACCTGGTACCACTGCCTCACCCTCTGTGGCTTTGGCATCACTGCCTTTGGTTTTTCACAGCAATATCACTCCTTTTAAGGGTCAGGCACATATCTGGCAACATTGTCTCTCTCTTTGAAGTGTTTAGCATCTGTCGGACATCACTTTTATCACCCCTGGAAGATCAGGCTCCTCTTTGACACTATTCTCTCACAGTTGGTGTATTTGGAACAACTCCCTCAGCCATGGGGGTTCTGGTACGTCCGACTAACCCTTGGAGGCCTTGGCACCACTACCACACCCTTAGAGGCTCGGGCATCACGTTTTCACCCTAGGGGGATCAGATATATTCATCTGGCATTACACTCTCGCCTTTGGAGGGTCAGGTATATGACACCTCTGCACCGCCCTTGGAGGTTCGGGCGCCCTTGCAACACCCTTGGAGGTTCTAGCACCCTTGCCTCTCTCCTAGAGGTTCTGCAACCTTTCTCTCACCCTTGGAGGTTCTGGCACCCTTACCTTATTTCTTTAAGATTCCGGCACTCTTGCCTCACCCTTGGAACTTTTGGCACCTTTGCCTCGTCCTTGGAGGTCCTAGCACCACTGCCTCATCCTCTTAAGGTTCCGGCACCCTTGCCTCACCCCTGGAGGCTCTGGCATCCTTGCCTCACCCTCGGAGGCTCTGGCACCCTTGCCTCACTCTTGGAGGCTCTGGTTCCCTTGCCTCACTCTTGGAGGCTCTGGCACCCTTGCCTCACCCTCGGAGGCTCTGGCACCCTTGCCTCACCCTCGGAGGCTCTGGCACCCTTGCCTCACTCTTGGAGGCTCTGGCTCCCTTGCCTCTACCTGGCGTGTGCCCAGCCATCAAAGCGCTGCCTGTCTGCCGGCGGTCAGCCAGCTATATATAGCTGCTTTAAAGCTAATTGTGAAAGTTAATGGGGTTCTTCCTCTAGGCATGTTCCTGTGATTACACCGCCTTGCCTCCCTTAATTACCAAGGTAATTAATGGTGATCTGCAGTTAAAATTAACGTATTGTCTGGTGATGAGATGGTATGAATGTTTATATGATTTGTATTGAATGGTTATATACTTTCGAAATATTAGCTTGACGTGTCTAGATTCTGTAATCATCATAGTTTTGTTCATTTGCAAAAATCAATTTGATTGAAGCTTGATTTGATTAGTTGAGAAGGGTTGTGACCCATCCATAAGGAAGTCAGTATCATATAGAAGAGCTGCGAAATAGACCTTTTTAACTACGCAGTTAGGACTTTCTGCCTTAAAGTATCTCAGATATCGCCAGCTTATCGCTCGGAAATGGGCATAACCCCACGACCCTAGCGCTATCGCTATAGGCCTCGTTTATCTCCAGGGTAGGTGCTTAACCTCGATTAAATTGCATTTCCTGTCGGTCCGGGCTAAAGTAATTAGGTAATTAAGGCCGACTATAGGCTGCATTACCATGAAACTGCCCATAAGGATCGTTCTTTACCTCCGTTTATCGAGAAACGCACCGTGACCTCCTAAAGGTCATTTTTTAAGGTCACATCTTCAAACGCAACGGTTGTAACATCGTCGTCACTGGTCGCACCCGTCGTGTCGTTTGGAAAAGACCGTACTGTCGTGCTTAGTGGTTATGTCGTCGTGCTACTGACAGACTTAACAGATTCTATATGGCCTCGACCAATCTTAGCCACACCCTCCCCTCTCCTCCCGCACAGTGCTGATGGCAATAGACATCAAGAAAGCATTTGACACCGTCCCCTGACATATCCTCACACAGCAGATACCAGATAGCACCCTCCACAGCAGTGGCAAAATGTGGTTGTCCAGCTTCGTTAACAGACCATCACACCAGATTCACTCGCGGAGGCATCGCATCTAAAATCCTTAAGCTCTGTAGTGGAGTCCCCCAAGGAGCAGTTCTCCCTCCTGCTCTCTCTGTCCACTCTCTTTCCTACGTGGCCATCCGTCATCCGCAGACCAGTATAAAGTTCCTGTCTCGTATGCAGACGAAATCTAAATCACCTCACAACACCTTGACGCTACGCAGGTATCAATAATCTTGCAACTTTGTATCACACCGTTAGAGCGTTGGCTTTCCCAGAACACAACGGCTGCGTTATTGTAAACGTCCTCAGTAACTCAGCAAGAGTCAGGAACGGGTGTCAGCAGTCAGAAGTAAACGTCAGCCAGTGTTAGTTCGAGACTATGTCTAAGAATGTTAGTGCGAGACACCAGCTCAGAATGTTAGTGCGAGACTCCGGCTCAGTGTTAGTACGAGACTCTGGCTCACAATGATAGTGCGAGACTCACTCTCACAGTGGTAGTACGAGACTCTAGCTCAGAATGTTAGTACGGGACTCTGTTTCAGAATGTTAGCACGAGACTCTTGATCACAATGTTAGTACGAGACTGGAGCTCACAATATAGCACGAGACTGGAGCTCACAATGTGGTACGAGACTCCGACTCACAATGTTAGTGCGAGACACCAGCTCACAATATAATCCTCAGTAACAAACTTAGGACTGAAACTTACAAGAATTAAGATTTTTTTTTTTCTCTCTCTCTCTCTCTCTCTCATCTTGAAAATGATTCGAACTTTTGCCAGAACTTAGGAAGAAAAATAATTTTTGGGGGGAAGTTGTAAAAGTTTTTAGTTGAAACTTTGGTGAAAATGAACCCGGTTTAAATCCCGCATCATATGATGGTGACGGGGGAAGTCCATAAGCTTAGTCTGCCGCCGCGTCAGCTTGAGTGAGAGATATATTTTCTAAGCTGACGATAAGACGACTTGAGGTATATATATTTGTTGACCGAAGTTTAGTGGCGCGTCATCGTCTTTCTCAATACAACGAAATGTTGCATATATATATATATGAAATGATGTTCCATACACACACGCCTTTGAGTGATGATTTCATTTCAGGCTAAGTGATAATTTGTGTATTTTGAAAGGTAAAGAACTCAAGGATTGTTAAAGATCTATTGGTAATAATTTTAGAAATATTTATATCTGTGATTAAGAGTCACATTATCATATGGTTAAGATTGTATTTTTATTGAAAAAAAAATGATATGGGCTCAAGGTTATGAAATTGAGGTTTATAGTTTTTGAATTTTTATATTTGTTAAGAAATATTACTGTCGGTTCAAGGTTATTAGATAGAGGTTTATAGTTTTTAAATTTTTAAATTTGTTAAAGGAAATTAACATTGGCCCAAGGTTATCAATTAGAGGTTTATAATTTTTGAATTTGTTAAAAGAAAATTAATATTGGCCCAAGGTTATTAGATAGAGGTTTATAAATCTTAAATCCTTAAATTTGTAAAAAAAGGTATTTATATCGGCCCAAAGTTATTGAATAGAGGCCTATAGTTTTTGAAAATCCTTAAATTTCTTTATTGATTTATTGATCTTAAAGTTTTTTTTATTATTGGTGTTTATTTATTTACTTATAGTTACCCAAGAACCTCTTTCTAAGAAAGGGTCCTTGTGTTACGCAGGACGTCTTTTTAATGGCTCCTGCAGGTCAAGGCTGCGCTACTTCCAGTAGCAGGGAAATGTAGACTCCTTTGGAGTGAGAATTAATGAAGAGACTGTGCCCCTTGTGATACAGACCGTTTTGAAGGTGACTTTTTCACTCGCTGATGGAGTCCTGTAGCACCTTTTGGTGTTTATACATGTAGGTGCATGGGATAGAGGTTCACAGAGCCATTACATCTCGTTCCAGTCATGGCAATTTGAACAGCTGGCATCCCGTGCTGGCTATAGGAACAGTTGTTATCCTTCCTCTGCTGAATGCACATTCGAAGGTTCGTATCTCTTTCTTGAAGTAGTCTCGTGTTGGTCACATTCACTCGAGTATGCTCTTTGAATACGATCATTCTTGAACAGCTCTTTTGGGGCCGAAGGACTCTGGGTGCCATCTGAGTCGTGTGTTCTGTTTTCTGACGTCTCGGCCTCGTTGCTTTGAGATGGGAATGCAAGCCACGCGTTCTGAAATGCTTTTAGGTTAAGTGGTGCACTCTTCAGTGTAGTCAGCGTCGTCGACGCACACCTAATTTCACTGTTCTCAAGTTCATTTGTTATATATTTAGTTATGCTTTATCTAAATGCCTTGTATATCTAGACTTCATTGAGTGTTATTAGCTGTCATTGGTTGCGTGCTGTTGACAGGAACTAATGAACGTAAAGCAAAGAAGATTGCTTGGCTTATGCTGGATCGTCGTGCACCGCCATGCTTTAAGACACCGTACCGTTGTGTCTACTGATCGTACCGGGGGTGGTGGTCCTCCTCCTCCTCAGGTCGCACCATCGTACACAAGGAAGTTTCTTCTGGTTGGAGGGCTGGTACGACCCCTGATGCTGGACCCTGGCCAAAGAAAGGTAACAACGATATCGTTAGTAAGCGCCGTCTCAGCGTTATCTACTGGCCGCACGCTAACGATGCTTAGCCGTCGTTAGAGATAACGAGAGACTGAGAGAGAAATAGATATATTCCAACCAACCTAACCACTCGGTTTAGTTAGAAGCCGTTACCATAGTCATTGGTGGTGATGAACGAGTCATAATCTCCCGTTAATTACTAACAAATTTTTGACTTGCGAGAACTTTTGTTAACAGATTGGGCTTCCAGATCTCAAAGCTGACCCGAGACCCTGCTGGGCGTCTCCCGAAGTATTATTTCCCCGAGAGAAAAAGAAGTAATTTGAATGTAATTAAACGAGGAACTTAACGGCGCACTTCGTTAAGCAACTTGGGCCAGTTCCCAGGAAGCTGTCATCGCGTTTAGAGAAGTTCATTTGGAGTTGGATTGCCTGTTAGGCTTCTGTTAACTCATTAGAATTATTACCTCCCGCCTCACACAGGAGGGGTAATGAGGGATGAGGTCAGGTCGCCAAGGGAAATCGTCTAGAGCTGAAAAAAAAATTTTCTTCCTTTTGAAGAAATAAACATAAGCTGGATATAGCTGGAAAATTTTTCTTCCTGAAAGAAAAAAACGTAAGCTGGAAACACGAGGATTTTGGGTTACGATTCATCCCCGAACGCCAACCAGAGAGACCAGCAGGTTAGAACCTCCTTTGAATACGAGAGCAAGACCCTCTGAAGACCACGTACCGACCCTTGTGGATAATTATAACCTTTGGCCTTTGACGTAAGCTTTGGAGGGTCGGGCCAGAGGCTTTTAGACTCATCATACCCGTGGGGGTCGTTGCCATGCCGTGCGTCAAGGCCTTTTTAGAAACTATGCCCACAAAAGCCTCACTTCGTCATACCCGTCGACGACCTGACGGGAGGATGATCGCCGCTCCCCTCCCGCTCCCCGCCCGCTCCAAGGGGGAGAAGCCGTCAATGCTGGGTGATAGAGGGAGGCGGTAGAGCCACGGGAAAAGCGGGCTGCGTGGCGCAACCCCCCCTCCCCCTCCCCCCAATCGCGAGCCGATGGGTGGGAACTCACAGCCACATCTGAAGGCATCGCTTTGGCTACTCAAAGAGCCATTGAAAGGTAGACCTTTCTTCGTCTCCATTGTGTCTACTGACACTGGGATCCTCTGTGAGGACGATAGAAAGAAAGCCTTGCTATTTGACCTCCACTTCATTGCCTAATGCTGTTGAGGAGTACATATATACGTGAGGAGAAGCAGGTGACGCAAAGACCATGATGGTCTCTGACGACGAATATTTGCCGTAGGGTAGGAAAGCTCCTAAGGTGAGTAGGTGGAGACAGGAGAGTAAAGCAGAAGTGTCCTTATCTGCAGCAAAAACGTCACGGCCCCTTATTGGCCTTTACTGGATGGCTGACGTCCGCGGAGGGAACGCCTTGGCCCTCGCTGCCTTTATAAGGGTGGCTCACATCAGCAGAAGGAGCGCCTTGGCCCTCACTGCCCTTACCTGGCCATCTCACATCCACGGAGGGGAGCGCCTTCGCTCTTCACTGGCCCTTGAATGACTGATCCACATCCGCCGGAAGGCTCGCCTCAGCCCTTACCGGCATCGTCTGGCTGGTCCACCTCAGCCGGGGAGGGAGCGCCTTATCCACGATAGTGCCTCGGTAAATCATGCTCTGCTTTGCAGGAATCGACAGGCGGAGTTTATTGGGCGGCCCGTCAAGTTTCGTGCCGCCAGCTCGAGCAGTGGATGTGGTGCCGCGGTGAGACATCGGCCCCCTTTAGCCCGCTGACTTGCCAATATTCTCGTGGGGGTTACACACACACACACACACACGCACACACACACACACGGGTTAGGATTGCTGGCAAGTGATGCGAATATCAGATGGGAGGTGATGTAAATAGACTTTGATGGTCTAGCTGTAAATGGAATAGAAAATTATGTTCAAGGATCGGATTAGGGAAAACAAACTTGATATTGTTAATATGGAGACAAGACTTACCAAAGGACTAGGATCCGGCTCAGTCCCTCTGGAGGGATACACGTAACGAGAAGATTAGGGGAAGAGAAAAAAGGATGGGGACTGGTCGGTATGATAAGAGAACAACATTTTCTCATGAACTGTCGATGGACGGCCCATTCAGTCATGACTTAGTGGGAAGAATAGCTCTATGAAACTTTGCATGGTAGCGTTGATGATTTATAGTACAGCAAAGAGTTAGAATAAATCTGAAACCATTTTCATATATAAGGTAGGAACTATCAGGATGGTTCAGGAAGCACCAGGATGCACACATCTCTGAGATGATAAAGATTTCATGACGGGGGATATAGACTGGAAAAATTTAGACTCTCTTGGAGAAAGAGTGTCGTGGAGGGACAAATTCTTAAGAGTGTATACAGGAAAAGTTCCTGCATTAGCTGCATCACTGAACGCGTTAGAATTAGAGGCTTTGATACACCACCATCACTAGATCTTATATTTTCAAAGTTGCACAAAAAATGAATCAGATAAAACACACCAACTAGGAAAACTGATCATATAGTGCTTGAATTCGATTGTGGTGAATGAATGCATGAAATGATCTCACGAGAAACCAGACTCAGAGCGGAGGTATGGTCGTTGAAACCACACAGTTAAACAGTTACATAATAGAACAATTTAATGGAAAATAGAGTTCCATGCCAATATAACAGATCATTGTTCGTAAAGGTTCTGTGTTAAACCTACTCTGAGGGAGTTAGAAAATAGGTACCGTTATCAACAAATAAAGAGGGAAGAGTAGGAGAGAGAGAAATGCTGTTCGATAAAAGATTGCCAAAAAGAATTAGAACAGTTTTGATTACGTACTGTGCAAGAGGTAAAAAGCCCCACGGCAGCCAGCCAGCCAGTATATGACGGGTATAAGAGAGCTTAAAACGAGGACAGAAAGATAAGGAAGAAGAAGAAGAAGGATCAAGCAGAAACTTTGAGAGGAATTTGGTGGACAGGGCTTTTAAGATAATCCAAAACTTTTTCTTAAATGCATCAGGAGTAAATTGTTGGTGAAAGACGAACTAATCAGGCAGAGGGAAGAGTTGTAAAGTTGTAACGGTATGCGAGGAGCTAAATGACAAATTCGGAAGTGTTTTCCGCGGCTAAAGATATGTGTAGCCCTCATTACCAGCGAGTTAAGGTGGGGGAAGAGGTCTCAGAAAGCATTGAATTGTGTAATGTAACATGTCAGTTGACTGCTAAAGGGTCCTGACCCATGTAAGGATTATAGTTCTCATGACGTTTTTCCCCACACATGCTGAAGAACTGTGCAGATACACTCGACAGGACAATCGAAATAATTAATGTTTAGTGTAACGCCTTGAGAAGGGTGTAGTGCCAGGGGAATGGAATACGACAGATGTCGTGTCTCTCTTTAAGTAAAGTGATGGGTAAATAGCACTGAATTTCAGACAGGTGTTTCTTACGAATGTGGTCTGTAAGACTCTAGAAAAGATGATCAAATTCCGAATGGATGACTTGTCTGTAATGGAGAAATTGCCTGAGTGAGAGACATCATTGATTCAGGAATTTCTATGAGACAGTGAGATCCCTTTTAGATTTTGGTTGGACTGTTTGTTTCTGGATTGCCAGAAGGCATTTCACTGTACCACAGAGGAAGTTGTAGATGAACCTAGATCTTAAGGCACCGATAAAGGACGGAATGCTTCAGTATGTAGAAAATCACTGTAGTGGAAGGGAACAAAAACCGCGTGTCAGAGAAGTCAATATTGGCGTGCCGCAGGACTAGGCTTTGGAGTCATTGTTCTTCTTGCTCTATATAAATAACTTGACAGGAGGACTGGGCCCAAGCCTAAATATGTCTGGGGTTGATGCTGAAGTCATCAAATAAGTAAAGAGTGATAAGGATTTTATGACCTAGCAAGGGGACCTAGACATAGTCCTTGGCCTGATGCATGGTTGATGAAATTCAAAGTAATGAGAATGGAGAATGGAACACAGTGATGGAAGGATTCGTTACGAATATTATCTGCATATAAATGATATGCTGCAGGGATCTGTATATATGAGATAGATAGATGAATAGATAGATGGATAGATAGGTAGATAGATAGATAGGTAAAAAGATAGATAGATTTCTTTGCTTTTCCTGCCCGAGCGAGGCAGCGTCAGGAACAGACGACTGAACTTTTGAGGTTCATCTTTTTTTCTCCTTTTCCCTCTACTCCCTCCCTCCCTCCCTCCCTTTCCCTCTCCCTCTCCCTTCAGCAACAGTAGCAGTAGCAGTAGTAGTGGCAGCGGCAGGTGGGGGAGGGGGGAGGGAGGGGTGGGAAACCTCCTGGCCTCCTGCCCGGAGAGCGGCCAATATGGGCATCATCGCGTTAAGCGTGTGTCGACCGTAAACACGGCTGGCCCAGATATGCCCGGGAAATGGCTCTGTTTAACCGTAGAAGCCGAGAGATTATTTTTTTTATTTTTTTTCGGTCAACTTGTGTTTCCTGCGTCAGTAGATAACTTTCCATTTTCCACGCAATTAGTTCAACCCTATATTTTTTTTCTTCCTCCCCTTTTCCTGTGAAGCCCCGTGATACGTTACCTGTAATTTGTGTGTTTGTGTGTGGGTGTAATTGCCAAATTTTGTACAGTTCGGGTGGAAGGGAATCGTAAAATGATGGGGCCCCGTTTCTTGAATTTTACCACCAGACTTTTTAAACTTTTGTGTACTTTCCAACTCTCACTGTTGTATCATCTAGTTTATTCCAACCATTCACTGCTCTGATACTGTTAAAGTAATTATAGACTTCTCTTCCGTCTAGTTTCTTGCTCAGTTTCGTTTCTGTGGCCTATGGTGTGGTTCTGTGGCCTCTGCTTTGGTTCTGTGGCCTCTGGTTTGGTTCTATGGCCTCTGGTTTAATTCTATGGCCTCTGGTTTTGTTCTGTGGCCTCTGGTTTGGTTTCATGGCCTCTGGTTTGGCTCTGTTTTCTCTGGTTTGTTTTTATGGCCTCTGGTGTGACTCTGTGGCCTCTGGTTTGGTTCTGTGGCCTCTGGTTTGGTTCTATGGCCTCTGGTTTGGTTTTGTTGCCTCTGGTTTGGTTCTATGGCCTCTAGTGTGGTTCTATGGTCTCTGGTTTTGTTCTGTGGCCTCTGGTTTGTTCTGTGGCCTCTGGTTTTGCTCTGTGGCCTCTGGTTTGGCTCTGTGGCCTCTGGTTTGGTTCCATGGCCTCTGGTTTGGTTCTCTGGCCTCTGGTTTGGTTCTGTGGCCTTTGGTTTGGTTCTATGGCCTCTGGTTTGGTTTTGTTGCCTCTGGTTTGGTTCTGTGGCCTCTGGTCTGCTTCTATGGCCCCTGGTCGGGTTCTGTAGCCTCTGGTTTGGTTCTGTGGCCTCTGCTTTGGTCTGTTCTGCGCATCTTCCCGAAGACCTGTTCACTCTTGGCGTCATCAAACTGGTTTTAGAGACTTGAAGGTGTGTGTTGGTCACCCCCAACGCATCTCTCTTCCTTGATGGGTTAAAGTCATGGTCCTTAACATCTCACAGTAAACCGAGCTCTTTTACCTCTGGTGCTATCGTTTTCTCTGCTCCTCTAGACCTTCTCTATCAGTTCTTTGTTCTTCTCAAAGTGCAATGCACTGATTTAGTGAGAATATATCTATTGTGATTCTAGTAATTGCCAGCAGATAGTCTCTCTCTCTCGCTACAGTTGTACCCTCATGGGGATCTGGTTACATGCTACATGTAATGTCGACTCCCAAGTAGAATTAACAATTCGTACCGCATGGATAGAGAGTTCTTCACTCGTGGGGCCTCCATGCCACTTGAACTTTCTCATACCTATGATGAGATACTTTTGCCATTAGGTAAGGCCAACGCGTAGCGCTCACTGCAGGAAGATTGATTTATCCCTGTTGTGAAGGAGTTGTTTGAGTTCCATATTTTCTAGTAATTATGTGTAAGATGGAGAGAGAGTGTTTATGTGTGGAGTGAATTTCAGCAACCAACGTTTATGTGAGGAGGGAGGGGGAAAAAAAAAGAAGTGAAACAGGGATGGGAGCTTGACAACCACTGTATTACTGGCTCATAACGTCGCCGTCCACTGACCCTACTAATACCCCTGGCGGTGATATTTCCTTGGGAGGTGGTTGCCTGCCTTCCACAGCCAGTGGGTCATTACTGTTTTGTGTGTGTTACGGGGAGGGGATTTTACACTTGTGTTGCCCCGACTCTTAACGTTTTATATATGTGTTGTGTCTTTACCTCTTGTTGACAGGGAACTCACTGTGTTCTGTGATTTCACCGTGTCACTTGAAGGTTAATGATAAATAAGGTTCGCACGCACACTAGGTTAATTGAGAGTACAGATGGCTTGAAGGAACACAGGCTATGCGTCCGTCCGCCACAGGGATTACAAGGCAACTGACTATAATACTGACCAAATGATAGTAATGCCACAAGATAATAATAGTGACGTCACTCGTGACAAGAGGGCTGTACTGCACCTGGGCTCGCACGCAAAGTCACGGCGGACGTAGTCATGCATACGTGTCTGTTCACATATCCACAACCCCCCTCCCCCCTTGTGTGTGTGTGTGTGTCAACGCTAACCCACGCCAGACATGAACGCTGACCGTTCCAGACCTCAGTTCATCCTCTCCCGAGCCCGGGCCCTCAACGCTGTCCACCGTCGTACGCTTCAACGCCGCCTTCCTTCAGGCGTCAACGCCGAGCGACCGTGGCCTGAACGCTGCTGCCGGCTCAGGGTCTAAGGTCCACCAGTGGCTTAAAGGTCTCTGGCCTTTAGGGTCAGTCAGCCAGGTCAAGGTCCCCCTCCCCCCCCAACCTCAACCCCAGGTCCAGGTTCCTTTCATGATCCATCCCAGGTCACTACCAGGTCCACTTACAGGTCCCTCCGTCCTTCAATCCCAGGTCATTTGTAGCATCAAGGGGTTCCCCTTCCCAACGCCAGGTCACCAGTTAGCAGACCCGCTCTTTCATTCCAGGTCACACCAGCCAGACGTCGTCCATACTCTCCCTCCCTCTGTCCCAGGTCATCCCCGTGTCATGGAGAGGTTCCTCTCCAACCGTGAGGGCCTCACCCTAACCCTGTAGCCCTTTGCCCTATCTCAGGCCCTAATAAGTCCTCCCTTTCAACCCAAAGACCTTTTCCTAGCCCTTCAAATCCCCATCTTTCCTCTTCGCCCGAAGGCCTTCACCCTGAAGCCCTTAGGAGAGGCAACCCAACCATCTCGGGTCATAACGATGCCTCCTCCCGCACCAGCCATTTAAATTTAGTACTAGTGTTCTCGGGACGTGGTCTTCCCCGGCTGTTCGAATTCCGTCTCCCCCTCCCCCCATAGCGCCCTCTCTCCCTCGGCCAGGGCCCCCCTCCCGTGCCCTCCGTCAAGCCGCCCTCCGCGCCCTCCTAAAGTCTACTTGGAGTCAATTTGCATAAGAGTCTCATATCTGATGACAGCGGTCTCCGGGAGGGCCAGGACTAGGGTAGGGAAGTAGGGGGAGGTGGTAGTTGTGAGGAGAATGCGGAATAAAGCCAATGAAGATTCTTTTTTGTGTAGGGGAGGAATCTTGTGCGTGATCGACTGCGTCGCGTCCGTCCGGCTTGATCGACTGCGTCCGTCTGGCTTGACGTTTCTGAGCTCTCGAACCACCACTCCTTCGTTGTCGAGTCTTTAACTTTTTTCTTCATTCAGTCCTACGCAGAGCATGTGGGTTTCTGCAGCTCGAACCACGGTGTTCCCGCCCAGGTCTTGAGAGAGGAATGAACTATGTCTTCAGTCAACACTATTAGGGATAAAGAGAATTAGCCCGGCGGCTCACAACAGTCGGGTCTTGACTCGACCGGGAATCAGTGGGTCTCAGACAGCCACTTCGAGGGATAAAGATGTACTTAAGATCGCCCTTTAGTGGTACAGTGGTGCGAATCGTCCTCGACTGCCCACCACCAGTGAGAAACATGTTCAGTCATCCACCACTGGTGCAAAACATGTTCAGTCATCCACCAGTGAGAAACATGTTCTTCCATCCACCACTGGTACGAAACGTGTTCAGTCATCCACCACTGGTGCAAAATGTGTTCAGTCGTCCACCACTGGTGAGAAACGTGTTCAGTCATCCGCCACTGGTGCAAAATATGTTCATCCATCCTCCAGTGGCGCAAGGCGTTCGGTGCCATCCTTCAGTGGTAGCACATATTACTGACCACACTCCAGTGAAACAAAACGCCCTTAACCACTGTGTAGAAGTCAAAGGCATCTCCTTAATCATTACGAAGAAGTCAAAGGCAACCCCTTAAGCACCGTGTAGAAGTCAAAGGCATATCCATAACCATTACGTAGACGTCAAAGGCATTCCATTAAACATTATGTAGAAGCCAAAGGCAATCCCTTAACCACTGTGTAGAAGTCAAAGGCATCATCATTAACCTCTGTTAGGTTACATGTCCAGCCTCACCCAATCTCCTGTGGTACCCCAGAATACTGCCACACGACCTCGACCAGATATCTACCAGTGATCTTGAGATAGGCAGGCATGCATCCGCCAAGAGCTTCCTCACACATCCGTCTGGACTCGGCTTCCTTACACACACACACACACACATACACACACACACGCGTCAGGCAACCCCTTCCCACCCCTCCACCCCTCCACACCACACAAGGAACCCTCCTCCAGTGTGGGCTGGTTTTGTAGGACCCGTGAGGAGTGCGAGCGGTGCGGCGTAGATCCAAAAATGGTTTTAGCATTAGCGTAGCGGAAGACGAGGGATCCCCCTACGCTAATAGGATGGCGGGGAAGGAATCAATAGCTGGGATGATAACAAGTGCCTAATCACTTTAATTAGGTTCCCCAACAAGTCTAGCTAGCGTCCTCTCGCGGGGGCCCTAGTTCAAGAGGCCTCTCGCGGGCCCTGGTTCAGGAGGCCTCTCGTGGGCCCTAGTTCAGGAGGTCTCTCGCGGGCCCTGCTACTTCGAACCATTGTATGAGGTAAATTTCATCACCCTTTTATAAAAACGACGATGTCTCTACGTAGATTTCATGCCCCATTATCAAAACGACATTATCTTTGAGATAAGTGCTTGTTGGTTAACGCGGGCGAATTTTTCAGATGATTTTAAGCACTGCTGTAGTTACTAAATCCAGTCTGCAGTGTAGTCTAGGTCTACTTTGTCAAGTTTGGGGTTTTGTGTGTGTGGGTTCTGTGGTTTTTTCGTCTTGAGTGCATACGTCCCTACTCCTCTCTCCTCTCTCTCTCTCTCTCTCTCTCTCTCTCTAGTTTCACGCTGTCCTTTTGTCCGTGTCAAGATTGTGCGTTGTTAATCCCAGTGATCTTCGATCAGAGAGGCATTCTTAGGGTTCGTGCGTCCCGTTATATACAGCCGTCCGTCAATCCCGATCTTGTGTATGAATACCTACGTACGTCTGTCTGTCGGTCAGGTCATGGCTCGCCTAAGTCACTCCTGCTGGTGGTGGTCGGTGGGTCAGGTGTTCAGATCCCTGCCGAGGTGAACAGCGTCCTTGCCCCTCTCGTCTCACTTTTCTCAACGCCTCTCGTCCCTGGCACTCACTTTTGAGACCTTCTTTTTATCATTTTTTCTTTTATAGTTTTCATATTTTATTTCTCTCGCTCTTACGCCCCTGCAGTTTGTTTTTGTAATGGCTGAATTCACGTGGAGACTCGCTTGTCTTCCGTGGGCTTTCAGAGAGCTAGTTGTGCACAGGGCCGAGTGTCAGTGTACACCCCCTTCAACGTACTGGTGTTCTTACGACCATGTGTTGCTCCTGCTTCTCCTCCTCCTCCTGCTGCTGCTACTGCTACTGCTGCGGCGGCTGCCGCCGCTCCTCCTTCTGCTGTATCCTCGTGGGCGAAAGGAGAAGAAAGGCATTGGGTTGCCATAACGCCCCTGGAGTGATGCATTCTTCTGCTATTACCAGATGAGTTGTTCCCCCGAGGATCGTACATCTTTTCCTCGAGGACCAAGCCTGTCCAGAAGTCGTAGACGAGAAAGCTTAAAGCTTTCGTCTGTATATATATATATTTATTTTTATTTATTATACTTGATCGCTGTTTCCCGCGTCAGCGAGG